>JACMZG010001863.1:7589888-7629094 GCA_018340805.1 Microvelia longipes
TCCTGTAATGTATTGTATGTTAATTATATAATATAATTATATATATATATATATAATATTATAATATATATATATTATATATATATAATATAATATATATATATAAAATATATATATATATATATAATAATATATATATATATTAATATAATAAGTATACTATATATATATATATCTATATATATATATTATTATATATGTCTTCATTTTGTACTACTTCAACCAAATTATCCTGAAAATATACCTTAAATCATAAAGGAAAAGCATACTACCTACTCTGGATAGGCGGACAAAATTGTATAAAATCGCACAAATTGCAGTTTTCTTGAAATAAATGGTTCCCTGTGGGTCGTGTGCAAAACATGAAGAGAATATATTTTAAAGCTGATAAGATGTTCTATAAAACGAGTGTTTAATCATCAAAATCGGATGACTGCAACCAATTATGGCTCTTTCAAAACAACCAAAAAATGTTAATTATGCAGTCACGAATTTCCTTTGAAAATATTGACTTTTCGTGCATTTGTTTGGCTATTTAACAAATGTCGTAAATGTAGTTGTATTTATCCAATTTTAACGAAAAAACGCTCGTTTTATAGAAAATTTCATCAGCTCAAAAAATGGTTTCTTTATGTTTTCCACACGATTTACAGGGAGCCACTTATTGGAAGAAAACTAGAATTAGTGCGATTTTATAAAATTTTATGCATGCGCAATCATATGAAAGGCTCCACTCTGGATAGGCAGACTACGCTTTTCCTTCATAATTTATGGTATTTTCAGAAAAATTTGGTTTGACACATTTTTTCATATCCGGCTATGGACTATGATTAAACGGATTTTTAGGTTAAACTCAATACTATTCACATATTCCTTATTACAATTGAGGAAAAGTAAAGATAAAACTACCCCCTGTTAACTATAATTTGTAGAAAAAACTTGTTGCCTGCAATACTAGTTTCTATTTTGACCTAAAGTTATTAATTTATTCAATCCTACTGGTAAAGTTAATAAGTAAGGTCTATATAACCTTTTCTACAGTAATTTAAATACTGTAAGAATCACCTGAATAGTTATAAATATTAATTTTTATCCTAAAAAGTAAAACTAAACGATTTGTAAAAAAGTTTTAATTTGAATGAAATTGGTTGTTTAAAGATTTTTTTAATTTCATTTTAGTTTTTCTTGTGGTGGGAAAAATTAAAAGTCCGTCATATTGCTTAGATAATTTAAAGTTTTAAATATTAAATAGTTAATGAAGAATTATTTTAAAAGTTTTAAAATTAGTTAAATTAAAAATATTTGGACCTTTTAACACAATTATAATAAAAGTAATAATCAATAAAATTCTTCAATGTTCGTGAATGGCTGGTTATCTAATATAAAATTTAGTTACAAAAAGACCATAAATTAATCAATTATCCTAAAATGAATGTTATAATAATAATAATACGTTGAGAGAAATTTATCAAAAATTATCAAAAATCAAGAAATAGTAAGCTGACTGTCATTTTATGAAGATTGAAAGCAGTATAAGGTAGACTAAAAACAATACACTAAGGCAGTAATCAGGTTAGTGTAACGTCACAAATTTAAGATATATGCTTTTGCTAACGATATTTATGCGTAGTAGTTTCTCTTAATATCAGTCCGTTTTAGTGATTCATTTACCAAGTTGGTACCTGTTGAGTCCGGATGCAAATTTGGTTGGAATTCAAAAGTGGGTATATAAAATTATTAAACAACCTAAACTTTACCTACGATACCATCATATTACTAATAATGCAAACTTTAGAAAATACAGTTTCTGCGTTTACACGAGAGGTTTAACTTAAGGTTAAAAACCTAATTAAAGTCCAAAAGTAGAAAAATCAGTGGGTTGATCCCATCCATATGGGCATTACAACTCCATAACTGTAATTAGATTATTAAATTTAAATTCCCTTCACTAGAAATGTGTTGGCATTTACATCGCATAGTGATCATTACATGAAAACGATAACACAAATATTCATCATTATTTTTTTACCAGTAATACTTTAAATTGCCTGACATGCAGATTTTTTTCCATGACCATAGATTGGATTATAGGGATGCCGTATAAGTGGAAGAATTAGAATGTAAACCGACCACCTAAATAGTCTGGGTGCAATCCCCGTTGGGGCCTTAACATTTTTAAGACAGGAAGGATAAAAAGTTTAATGATCGTAACCTGTTTTAAATTCTAAATGGACCTGGGTTGAGAAAAATATGTTTTTTCCTTGTTTTCAAAGGCAGGAGAACTTGTATTATCTTAAATTTAGATATTAGATAGGTTGCATTACCTTATGGGAGTTAGCGAAAAGGGCCCAAGATGTGGGACGTGGCCTATCACCTCTCCCTAGTATATATTACTGTGACTAACCCTATAACATTTTCCTCAAATATGCTAAACAAAATTATTTAGGTTAAGATATATTAAGAAATCTCATTAAGAAAGCTTGTCAAAATTTGTGTAGATATCCTTGTCAACAACTCATACTTTCGGATTATGGTGTAGTGTAAGCATATAACCCCCCTCCTCCCATTTGCCAAACCATCTGAAAAATTAACTTTCAGTAAAACCTTGACTTGGTTTATATTTTGAAGAATGTATTCAAGGGCAATTGGAAAACCTTTTGAGCGGGAAATCTAACAACGGCAGGTTATTACCTCCATTATATTAACTGTGGGTGTAATTCTTCAACTGTCCATTAATCATAGCCGGATAATAATGACTTATAAAAATGTTTTTGGCAAACAAAGATAATCCTTTGGAATTATTGGCTATTAAATTTGAACTTAGTACCCAGAGGTACCTGCGGTTCTTACTTATAAGGGTTATAAACCTAGCAGGTGTACCTTACCACCTGTCCTGTACCTTCACTTTCCTACCGACAAGGAAAGTACTAAGTATCTTCTATATAACGGACTTATTAATATATCTAATAAATATAATAATAGTTTTTCTATCAAAGTAGTTTTATAAAGGTGATGTTCGTTTAAAAAATTGTAATTCTTTTAAGTGAGGTTGTATTTTCAATACTACAATGACGAATTTCCTAATAAATGAGATTTTATATTTGATAGCAGAGTTTAATACTAATCCACTGAATTCAATTTCGATTGATTATTATTTTACTAAATCAGAAAAATCCAAAGCTACCTCCAAAGGTTTTGTAGGCTTTTCAGCATAGGTTGGAACAGGATTTTTTCGTAAAGGTGTCAAGTACAAGTACTAAAGTACTAAAAACACAAGTGATAAGAGCAAGTTATTTTTTTTACTTTTTCTCATTTATATTTTTAAATCATCAGAAAAAATTTGGAATAATAATAATAATAATTCTTTATTTTAAGATACGTATCTTTTTAAAATAGGGGTTTGTTACATTCTGCTAATACAAACTAAAAATAGAAATAAAAGTATACAGGTTGTCTGCTAAATTTGAAAACAAAAATAAACTTCTCAATTAGTCTGGCATAGGAGAGAAGCTGCCAGCTATAAAAATAAGCTGTCATCACCTCTCCTGCAGTAGGCAGAAGAGGTGTACTACTATAAATTTGTGTTAGCACTAAACATCTGAATCCGAAATCGTCCGTTTCAGGTGTTTTTAGACCTCCTGAGTATTTTTTAAAAGTTGTCTATCTGTACGTGTTGTGCCAGTTAACATTGTAGCTCTACGTGTGTTTACGCTAAAGAGTTAAAACAAAATTTGTTAGTACCAAATTCAATTTTCAGGCCTAGTTGTGCCATCAGAAAAATATTTTTTTAAGTCGATATATTAACCATTATTAATGGCAAAAAATGCAACTCGGAATAATGAATGGATAACATATGAATGGATTGATGTGAATTTTGGCGCACATGAAGTATTGAATAAGATCAACAATTGTGCTAGATTTCAGGTTCTTATTAATGGGATTAGTTCAATTTTTATTAAATAACATCTACACGCTTTTTATAGAAAATTGTTACAAATTTGAAAATAACCGATTGAGTTAAAATTTAGCATGAGTGTTTTTCTTTTTATACAGAATAAAAAGTTTAGTAATAAGGTAAAACTTAATAATAATAAAACCGTAAATATTAGATCTAATTTTATGGATAACAGCGTAAACTCATTTAAATTTTTAGGCATCTATATATTGACAACAAATTATCATGTGAACCTCATATTGACTATTTGGCTAAAAGATTAAGCACAAGCATTTATATGCTCAAAAAAGTTTCAAGCTCTCTCCCAAAATTCTCTTAAAATAGTTTATTTTGCTCATTTTTTTTTTAGTTTAATGTCTTACGGCACAATGATTTGGAGAGCTTCACCATATGCTAGTACACTATTCATTCTGCAATTCTACAAAAGAAAGCCCTACGGGTTATCTTAAATCTACCCAACAAAAAATCTTGTAAAAAACATTTTCAGACTTATAAAATTCTAACTTTTTATTATTTATACTGATATCAGCCTTTAAATTACATTCATAGAATTAGATCAAGTCTAACTAAAGTAGAGAAAACTCATTCTCACTATACAAGGCAGACAACTTATTTAGTACTTAACAAGTACAGACTGACAAGAACAGCTAAATATAATTCAATTCAAGCAGGGCTAAAACTGTACAACATACTACCTGAAAATATAAGAGCCCTTGAAGAGAAAAGATTTGACAAATTAGTAAAAATCCCTTACAGTGTGGAAGAATTTCAATCCATAAATTTTAAATTGTAACAAATATTTTTTTGTTTTGACTTTTTACAATTTACAAAAATGTTTATTATGTGAAATAAAGAATTATTTATTTATTTATTTTAACACCACTATCTTTCAACACCAATACCCACTAATCTTTGGGTTTTAAAGGAACACTTTTATTGAGGAGCGTCGAGCATGGCTAGTAGGAGGATGGGTGACCCCTTGGCTCTAAACTCTTATTTTTTGTCAGAGAATACGTAAAGTGAGACACCGGAAGATGTACATAATTATAAATTAGGCGTTTTTTTATTTTCTGAGGACGAAGCGTGTCCAAAGTAGTGAGGATAAGAGTATAGCAAGAAAAAGCGAGGAATTCAAAAAGGCGAGAAAAAGTTCCGAGTTGCCCCTACCCGATTTTTTAAATCTAAATCGAGTTATTATGGGCTATGCTCATTTATTACAAAAATTCAACACGTAAAAAAATTGTATGATGGAATTCTAGTATAGTACTAACTTGTAAAGTCTAGTATAAGTGACTAGGAAGCTATCACCTATACTTTTCCAAATCATTTTTAAAGCTATTGCCTAACCCTTCTCTTCTTTGAGAGGGCTATATTTTATGGGAGGTTCATTTATACCCCTTTTTCGTTAATAATCAATTTATATTTTTCTGCCTTGCAATGTAAATAAATAATTTTAGATTTCACGCCTACAGCGTTGGCTCGCTTGTTATGCTACCTAGATCATTTTAAAGCTATTGCCACCCTTTGTTTCAAGGGGGCTAAATTTTATAGTTATTATTGCTTTTCAATTTTTCTTGCCTAGTAAATAAACCTTTCTGAATTGCACTAGTTTATGAAAAATGTCATAAATCAAGAATTAAATGCGATTTAAAATTATTTTGTAAAATTACAAAGCAACAAGGAGACTTATCACCGAGGTCTGTTGTAAATGATGAAATACTCGGATTTCCCGCCTATATCATTGGCAAATTACTCTACTGCAAACAGCAAACAAAATTTGACTTTATATGTTTTTTATTAGTAATGTTAATGAATTTGTATCTCAGATAAGCGTCCCTGTTTTGAACTATTCCGTTTTTATCCTCAATCAGGTCGTTTTTAACATAAAGGGCCTAGGGCGCCAAATTGTCCCTTTCTATTTCAGATGGGGGGGGGAGTCAAAATGGCCTGAGAACCTAAGCACTTCAAGGCAGGTCTGTTCGCATGAGAGAGGAAAGAAATCCGCCTGACAAGATAATTTTATATAAATAATTAATAACATTTATTTACGAAATAATTCTAAAAGAAACAAATCCGTAGCAAGACAGAGATAGTAGCGCTGAACATGGTGGTGGTGTAATTTCGCAACCAGCATGATTCTAGCTTCACTTTCTAATAGTTAATCATCTAAGAAAAAGAATTAAGTTTGTCACCTGCTTGAGAATCATAAAACTGTTAGGATGAAAACTGAGGGTACTACAGGTGAAGAATCCAGATCTCTACTTACTTTTACAAACCCTTTAAATCCAAAAAGCATTGCAATTGACTTTAAGGATGTCTAAAATGCTTAAAAGGACTAAGAGTTGACCTTTTATATTGTAGAGGAATGTGTACGCAAAAGCTTTAACTTTGATGAGTACAGTCTATGTATGTGTGATATACATAGTCTTTACTCATCAAAATCGGACTACTAATACCTGCTTTTACTAAATTTTTAACGTTTACAGAAATACTAATTTATTCATCAATGAAATTAATTTGAACGATAAATCATATTTTTGTATTTTCGCAAACGTTATTACATTGGTCGTAATAATCCGATTTTACGACTTATAATACGATTTTGCACTTACAGAGATCAGCAGCTTTTCAGCTAAAAGGACTAACAGTATTGCTCCACAGTTTTGCACTTACAGAGACCAGCAGCTTTTCAGCTAAAAGGACCAATAGTATTGCATCAACAGCAACTACTGAGACCAACCAGTATTCTACCTGAAGTATCTGTTTTAGGACCTGAGTGTTTTTTACTAATTTGTCTGTCTGATGGGATACATCCCATCAGACAGATGGGATGTACCATTTTTGTATATTGGATGTATTTTTGTAGATTTTTGTACCAAACTTAAAAAGAAACCAACCTTGAAAACCAGTTTGTCATAACGTGATGAACACGATTTGCTGAGTGAGCAAAAAAATATAAACAATAAGGATAACATTTTTTCGTTGGAAAAAAGTCCTAATTTTGGTTTATGGCGAGCAGATTCTAGTAAAACCAGTTCAAAGTCGATAAAACCACTTCGAGTGAGCAAAACGTTATGGTACATTTTCGGAAATTTAAAATACGGTCGGCAAAAAACGAATTTCGAGTAGGATGGCGTAATCAATGTTTCTTAGGGGTCCTGGGATAAATGTATCCCGTTCAGACTCGTTACCAGTTACTACTCCTCAAAGCCACAGTTCCGCTAAAGATAATCTCGTGAGGTAACGATGTTCACGCCGGTTTCGGTGTGAATAATGTTGTGCCATCCTGATTTTGAATGATGAGCATATTATTACACAACCTATGGCATAACTATCCGCTTTGTTCAACCCTTTCAGGACCAACTACAAGTATTCTCGTCAAAATTGTTTTTGCATTCAAGAACAACGTAAGTGGAACACTATCTTCTATCTAAAGGGAGTTAAACAAAAGGGCCCAACAACGTGACCTGCTTGTCTATCCTGTCTTGCTTGTCGATCTATAATATCTCCCTAATTACTATCACTACTACCACTAGATAACTGAGGACACATTTAAGGTTCAAGGGGGGTTTCAGGCAATTCACATCGACGGAGTTTAGGCTCTGTCTTTTAATTTTGAGACCGAGTCACTGATTTGGACACATTTAAAAAGAAATTCGCTCGGCTTGCGGACATCCACACCAGAAGTTTTTAATATCTTACCATGCATTTGAAATGAGTAAAATAGAATAAAATAATTTTACACCTGATTTTATTCTATAATATTTTTGAATATTTTTAAAAACAAACTTGAAAAGAACTGAATAATTGTTAAAGCAAGTAATGTTTATAATTTTATTGGTAAAATTATCGAGTAAAAGTGAAGCCGCCGATTAATTATTTGGGATGTTATTTCCAGAATTGTGTGGAACATGCATCTGTCCGGCTCCGGAAATTATTTGTTCTTCGGAATACCTTTATTATTTTTCTTTTGATTCCACCTGCTTCTTAAATTTTGTATAGTGTTGTATTTGATTTTTCATTTATGTATACAATAAAATTGGAATTTATTGAACAAAGTAAGCTCCTTTTATTTCTAACGTTTAGAGTTAAAAATTTATTGATTATATTTTATTCAAAAATGTAACATTGCGCTTCAATGCATTTTGAATTATTTTTTGGTTAGACTGACATTCTTAATTAGGTAAAGTTGTGATACTCATTTTTAACTATATAGAAGACCTATTCGCAAATCAAACATGATGCTGATTTGCAAAAATGATAACATTGATAACAGAAAAGTAATGCTTCTTAAATACTGTTATGGAATTTAATTTTAAATACAGTTAATTTAATCTAAATTTAGTTGCATATCGATATGCATATATAGATATGCAACAATCATATTTGGTTAATCATTCAATAATATAAGCAAAATATTACTTGCTTCAATATTCATAGAGCTACGAAAAGACTTGGAGATCAAAAATCGAGCCAAATTCTTTCATAGACATTTTACCTCCAAGCATTCATTCATATCTCACTACCTAATGGAACAACGAAAACCTTATTTTCACTAAATGAGCTTCATTTTGTTTCATTTTTGTTATTTGATAATATTAAGAAATAGATGTAAGAAAAGAAATACCAAAGAAATATATAATGGTAAGAATCTATAAGTCCCTGTCTCCTTTTAATAAAAATTTGTTTTTCTATTTAGTTTGTAAACTCACCTGACCATCAATTTTCTCAAGCATAGGTATATAGGAAAAGTATTAGGTATATAATAACCTTGGGTATTATATTTTATATATTTTTAGGTTTATATAGGTATTATAAAAATCCGAAACCGGGATAAAGTCAGAATTATCCGTTTTGGATAATGCTGGAGTTATCCGTGTTTTTAAGGCCTCCTGAGGTTTTCGCAAAGTTGTCTGTCTGTGTGTATATGTGTGTGTGTCTGTTATCATCGAAGCTCCTAGTGTATTTATGCTTGAAAGTTGAAACTTCGTAAAAAAATGTTTGGTGCGGTGGTCCTCATGTCGGGCGAATTTTCTTTGGGATGCGTGTTGACGTGCTTAACATCAATCCTGGTAGGGACGATAATTATTTATCTTTTTTTACATAATATAAGTTTAGTACTACGAAATAATTCTGGCGCGGTGGTTCGCTGTCGGGCAAATTTCATTTGAAATGCGTGTTTCTGTGCTTAACAACCCATTCCTTGCTTAAAGTTCCGGTTCTCGCTTTAGAACCTTAGCCGTTACTCAATTGTCAATCACTGCTCGTAACTCATTTTGTCTGTATTTTTCAAAGGAAATGCGCATAATTATCCAGTTGAATATGCAAAACTATGCCTCTAAAATTAGCAGTGCGCACTATTATTTGCACTTATTTAAAGCTTAGTTACTTGTCTTTAAGCCTAGTCAGTTATCTTAAAAGGTTTTAGCGCATTTCCTCCCAAAGGTTGATTTTTGTACCCAAGTTTGATTAAAAAATATAGAGTGTTTACAAGAAAGTGCCTTGAAATACACACACATAGATCAGAGGTCCCTAATGACGACAAAATACATTTCGCGAAATTTATATATATATATATATATATATATATATATATATATATATATATATATATATATATATATATATATATATTATATATATAAGTTTCGCGAAGTGAATTTTGTCGTCATTAGGGACCTCTGAAACTAATTTCTGTCGTGGTCCGAGGTTTGACTTCCGCCATGACGCTTATCCCATCAGCGAATTTATTCTCAAAGGAAATTCGCTAAAATTAGTCCACTGTTGTAGTTGTGCTATTCGGAAAATATTTTTTATTACGTCTTTAACCCGCAATAATGACTCAGCGAAAATTACGAAAAATCGTAAAACGCGGGAAAATGATGCGATCCGATCCGAAATTTAGCACGCATGTAGCCATGTGTAAGACTAACATATGTGCTAAGTTTCATTTTAATATCAGTATCAGTTCAATTTTATCAAATAGCTTGAATACGTTTTTTAAAAAAAATTAAAAAAATCAAAAAATGATTTAATTGAGTTAAATTTAGTACAAATGTATACCGTTATATAACAAATAAGGACACAAAGTATCGTTTCAATACGACAAGTATATTCGTAATTTTTGTTGGATTATAAAACTTAAGTAGCATTGAGCGTGATCAGTGCTATATAGGTGACCGCTGAGAATGAAACGAATGCATTTATTAACTGAGGACGAGTGAAGCGAGTCCGAAGTTCCTAGGTACCCTGTACCCGATTTTTTTATTAATAAATTTTTTTAGTTACTTTTTAATATAAAATAACTTTCCTTGCTAGGAATACGTTCAGGAAGCGTTTGTATGATTAATTTTCTTTATTCAATAATACTTTTATTTATGGCTAAAGATACACAAGACCTGTTTTCTTCCCACTCTAACACCAATTACCTCTCTCGCGTAATCACTTTGCTTCTACAATTTAAAAATGAGAAAACCTACGTTGGACAAGTATCGCTTCTTGATTTCTTTCAAATAAAATTTGATTGGTTTCATCATAATTGGCATCTCGTACAAGGCAGCGCTTTGCTGAATGCTAAAAAAGTTTTCTGTATCTATCAGATTTTGATGTACTTGATTTTTGGTGTACGATAGCACAAGCTATATAGTATAAGTCTGCAGGTGAAGCAATGACCATGGCATGGGTCACTGGTTTGTGGGTCAACATACACCCCTTAGACTACTCTATTAAGCAGACAGGTGCATATCACCTGGCACGCGCCACTCACACGCTATCATACGCTTGTATCGCCACTGAGTCCACTAACACACCCGTAACAGCGTCAATAACATTATTACCTTAAATCCTATCACCTCTTTTATAAAATCTCTTCGTCTTTGATTATAATACGACACACGGCTAAAATCAATTTACAGCCCGCCAAAATCTCAATGCTTTCAACCCTCTTTTTTTTAATAAAAAAATCCCTTCTTTTAATTAACAAAAAAATCCCTACTCTGGCAACACTGAAAGTCAGGTTATGTTTTGAATTTTATTATTTGTTTTTATTTGATATCGCATTTTTTATTTTTAAAAATTATTTATTTACTTTTTAAGTAGGAATATCTTGTATTTTATAAATCTACCAACTAAGTGTTCCTTTAAATTTGTTCGGGAAGTATGAATTAAGTGGAGTTAAAGTTAGTAATTACGTAATGCAATGGATCATAATAGTTCTATGATTAAAGTTTGACGTTTTAAAAATCAAGACTGTCATCTATTGAAAGACATGGCATTTTCGAAAAAAATTCTGTCTGTTGGTTGACAGACCACAGACCATGCGCAGTACTCAAATAGCAATAAATACTTGAAGAATACATCAATGTCCATACGTCAAATATAGGCACTCATATCCTATTACAACTCCGCAATAGTTGGACGAATTGAACAGATTGGAATGAAACGAAACGAACTCAAACAGATAAATATGCACAATGAGGGAAATAAAAGCAACGCGAGGTTACAAATATTTACAACCAGTGTTGCCTTTTTATGATTTTATTTCCAAAAAAGGTATTTTTTTATACCGACGTTGGCATAAGGTAGAGGGGGAAAGAGCGTGGTCGGTCTGAACCAATAGAATTCTTTCCCTCACAGATTTTTGGCGCGCTGTCAATTGATTTTAGCCGTGTGTCGTATTATAGATCAGAGTTATTTAAGGTCTATTTCGAACATATACATTAAATAAATAATTAAAATTAATTTTACAGAAAACATAAAACACCGAAATGCGGCAACATTAAACCAGTGAAATATAAGAAAGAAAGAAAGAAAGAAAGAAAGAAACACCCTTTATTTTTCAATTAAATTATATAACAAAATGAAAATAAAAAAAAATAAAATAGTTTGTTAAATTTGACATTAATAAAAAAAAGTATACAATATAAACAAATATATAACCTGCATAAGGAAAAAAGGTTGCCCCAAAATCATTGGAGACTACAAAGGTTGCGCCTGAATTAAATTGTTGCGGAAACTAATGACACTAGACTCAGTGGCGGACCAAAAAGGCCCGAGGAGGGTTAGGTCTTAAAGGGCCAAAACCTAGATCTGAAGGGCCCCAATAGGGGGAGGGGGTACTATATTGCTTTCCAAAAGAGGGGTCGACTTTTAACTATTTTTTTTTATTTTAATTATTTTTTTAAAAAATTAATTAAAAGAAACTTAAGTAAAACTTAATTTTATTCTTTAGGAGTAAAAGCGACAAGCCCAGAAAAATGACTGGAAACATTTGATTAGGCGTCAAATGTTTCCAAAGGGTCAAAAAAACTCAAACAAGGGGCCTTGCGAATTAATTATGTTAAGAAAGACTATACTAATCTCTACAGAGATATGGAGCCATTTTATTAGCAGGTTTAATTATTATTACTTCATCTTTTTGGGGGCCCCTAACCGCTGGGGGCTCCCCCGCATTGCGGGCCCTTAGTTACGCCACTGATTATTACTAGAGGAGCTCTATCGGTTGAATTTTGAAACATAAAAAAGTGACCTGAACACCCTTGAGTATTAACATGATGAAATGAACATTACAAATACAGTAACATGTAATACAACGTTTATAATAGGAAACAAAACCCAAACAATACGGGAAAAGCCGACAACGATTGATTTGTTATAACCTTATCTCACTCTTAGAGGAGGTTTCAATGAAGTTACACAGAGCTCCTGAGAGCCCCAAAAAGATGTTTCAGGTCTCTCAATGTATTAAGATAGGCTATGCCCCCTCTTGTATATATCATACTCTCTCTTATCTATGTATATATCTCTATGTTTAAATGTAATATTACTCATATGACGTATTATAAATGTCATATAACCCATTTAAATGTGATATTTAATTAAACTATTTTATGTTTAATTTCTTGGGCTTTTTATACCACTTAAGGGCCCTGATCAAGTTTTTTAAGGGTCATCATTGCGCCTTCGTATATGAGGCCCTTAAACGTCTAGGTATAAGGAGAAGGGGTCATAAAAATATAAAATTTAGAATATATTTTTAATTACTTAAAAAACAAATATCTAGATCCCTTTTATGTTACTTTAGGGCCCTGGTCAAGTGTGATAGGGCCCTATTTGGCCCTAGACTTCAGTATGGGACCCTTGGAAGTCCAAGTAAAATAAATCAGGTAACACAACTAGAAATTAAGAATATTTTTAAGTTCTTTAAAAACGCTTGTCTCTGGGAGCTCTTTCGGCCCTACCTCAGAGAATTAGGTCTTTTTGACTTAGGTGTTATGAATATATTACATAATTATATTATTAGCATAAAAATATTTATTTCAAATATTTTTTTAAAATTTTTGTAGTGTTTTTGAAAGAATATATAAATTATATTTATTATATTCTTTAGTTTTTTCTTTAAGTTTATTTCTGGTTGAGAGGCCTAAGAAGGGCTGACGCCCTTGCTCTTACTAGTCAGTCCGCCCCTGACTAGGCAACACAAAACTATAAACAACTTTGATTACGACTAAATAAAATATTTTTGGAAAGTAATGGCATTAGACTACGACTACACTACATTGCAGACAATATTGATTGCACCTAAATTAAATAGTTTTGGAAAGCAATGACATTAGACTACGACTACACTACATTGCAGACTATATTGATTGCACCTAAATTCAATAGTTTTGGAAAGTAATGACATTAGACTACGACTACACTACATTGGAGATTACATAAATTGTACTTCAATTAAATAGTGTCATAACTTCCCATAAACTTTTCTAAAATATAGGCATTTAATATTCACGGAAAGTTATGGCACAAGACTCCGACTACACTTCATTAGAGACCACATTGATTGCGCCTAAATCAAATAGTTTTGCAACTACTTTAAACGTCTATTGGTTTATCCCAAGTGTCAGGAAAGGAGTTAAAACGACAAATTATTGAAACTTGGTTTTCTTGAGCTTAAACTATAGTTAAGTATAGCTGAATTATATTTCACGTTCTTTGTGCCTTAAGCAAGTAAAAAGATTAATACTAGTCTATATTCTATATCTATAAAATAATTTAATGACTATCAATTTATTTTATCTGAGTCATTAACATATCCGTACATAGATTTATATTACGTGCTTCTTTATTTTATATATAGGAGGAGTTGTTTATTCATGCAATTAATGCAAGGTGTTACACTTTTGATTACCCTGGCAGGTAAAAATATGTAATAATATTGAAATAAGGAGCCGTCCGGGCACGAGTGAGAATTAATTAAATAGTACGATGATATTATACGATGCTTATTAAATCTTAATTTTATGTAATTATGTTAACATATTTTCCCTAAAGTCATTGACCTAGAAGGTTTTTAGGGATGACCCAGGGTCCTTGTCTTGGGAGAAATGTTATTAATGTGTTATGTCGATGAAAAGGTTTAGTAAAGACATCAGAAGGTCTACGGCCGAACCGGCCGTAAAAAAGTCATGTGAAGCACATGACTTTTTTAAACTTTTAAACTTTTATACATAGACAATTCTAGGGGTGGGAGCTAAGGGGACTTGAGCCTCCCTTAATTTTGAAATAAGCATTCCTAAAAAATTATTTTGTCTTCATAGAAGTAGTACGAAAGTTAATTATAACTTACTTTATCTTTAAATTTTTTGTGGCTTTAATTAACTTATTCATAGGTCCTCTTCCTTATCTGTAGTTCTCTTCTGGTTTAAACTTTTAGCAATTTCGAAGAAAAAATGAGCTTATGAGGTTGGGGACATGGAGGCAAGGAGAGGTAGGGGTGGGGATTTTTTATGAAGGGAGGAAACTCACAAATCAAGAATATTATATATATATATATATATATATATATATATATATATATAATAATATAATATATATATATATATATTATATATATATATATATATATTTATTTATTTATTTATTTATTTAATGAGCCCTAAACGGCAAAACCACTAGTAGGGCGCTCAAGACAAATTACATAAATATATACAAAGAAAGTAATACATAATACATAAATAAACAATAGCGAATTAGTTATCAGCTTAAGATAAGAATATAAAATTATAATAAAAACAACAATAATAAATATAATATATATATATATATATATATATATATATATATATATATATATATATATATATATATATATATATATATATATATATATATATATATATATATATATATATATATATATATATATATATATATATATATATATATATATGATACATATTCTTTTCCTTGTTTGAAAAGGAAAGAAGATATAAATCCAAAAAAGTAGAAAATTATTCAGATTAAAGTTGTTGGTATTAAGCGCGTTATACATTAAGAGTTAAAAGCACATTCTTTGCATACTTCTTTAATATTTTTAAGCTCAAATTTAGTCCCTCTATTCCCCTATAAAAAAGTGACGATAGTATTTGGCTCTCTCTACGATATTAATAATGGAAAGTATTCAAGCTACTGTTTTTAAGTTTCAAAATTCATAGATACGCCCTTTCTAGTGATAATATCTCTAAGGTTTGAGGCACTGCTCTAACATAATGTCCAGTTATTCTAAGCACGTTTTCCAAACTTGAGAAGTTTTTTTTTTACATTTAAATAATGCATGACAAGACTCTGCAGTAGTTAGTTCTAAATAATTTTGGTTTTGCTTTGACACCTAAGCTGTGAATAGCTTCAAAAATCATTTAAATATATTTGGCGGGGTTAGTTTAAACTTAGTTTAGACACAACACAACTTTCTCATTTTTAAAGACAAAAGAAAATGAAATCTTGTCGATGTAATTTATAACAATTTATTGGACCCCTTTTCTTTGTATTAAAACTTTATTACAAAATAATCTTGTAAGTAAACCTTTAAAAACATGTAAATGACGAGTTCCATATTTATGATAGAATTTACATAATAACCTAATATTAGTAAGATGTCTTATAGTTAATTGTTATTTGAGACAGAGGCGAATGAAGGGAGAAAGTGGTGTAAGGTTATTAACAGATGCAGTGGCGAAAGGTGTAAATAGACGTCTTCAACATGGAACAGATTTCAGACATGTGATGATGGTATTTGTCATGCAGGATTGTGCCATGAGGCTAAGCAATACAAATTTTTGTTTTCATTAATGTAATGTGTGATAAAGAAATCACCAGTCCCATATCATTCGGTTCCATCAATATTTATGATTATAAACTAATATTTATTTTAATAAATATTATGAGGTATTTTATATATTATATTATATATTTTATCATAATATATTTATATATATTATATATAATATATATATATATATATATATATATTATATATATATAATATATATATATATAATATATATATATATATATATAATATATATATATATAATATATATATATATATGGTATAACTAAAAATATAACATAATTTTGGTAAACAGAAGAACTATAATAATTATATGCTATGTGGAGGAATATCAATCATCATATCATCTTTAAGTGAGCTTACATTTTAAGTGAGCCAAGGGCTTTCAGCTGTGTAGAAATTCATCAAATAATATATTTTATCTCCAGGCCCAGGCGGTGTATAATGTAAAGTTTATTAACTAGTTTTTAGGGAGTAAAGAAGCACTTTTCCCTCCCAAGGGAGAAAAAGTTATTTTTCACTCCCTTAGGAGTAACTTTTTCTCCCTTGGGAGTAAAAAGTAACTTTTTCTCCCTTGGGAATAAAAAGTGTTTCCTATTATTGGGTTATTAAAGCCAATTGTATCAATTTTTTAGAGGAGTGATATTCTCTAAATTTACACAGGTGACCGAACAATCGTTTTAATTTTCCCGGGGGTGGCACCCACAAAATTTATAAGGGGAACCCGACCAAAAAATCCATTTTAGGTCAAAAAAAGTTGTTTGGAGCAATAAAAAATGTTTTTAATACTTTTTTGGGGGCAGCACCCCCAAAATTTATAAGAGGGTCCGACTCAAAAAAATTACAACATAAAATCTTGTATGCACCTTGGGAGTAAAATGCCATTTTTCCCCTTGGGAGTTATACACATAAATCCCTCGGCTTCGCCCCGGAAGATAAATACTTTGGTTCCCTCGGTTACGCCTTAGGAACCAACTAACTGCTCAGGGAAATAATAACATTCTTTACACTCTTGGTGCATAAATAACAATTTTATTATAAAACAAATATTAAAACGAAAATATTAAATGGCTATAACTGTATGCATCGGTTTGACATTTGGCACGCATGTATAGCAACGAAATGTGCCAAGTTTTATTTATTTGTCAGAATTAGTTCAAATCCTATCGAATTACATGTACACACTTTTTAAAAAATCGGGTTCGGGGTACCTCGGAAATTTTTCTCATCACATCAATTTCGCTCAAACTCCCTCGCTTGTACTCAAAATATAAAATTCGTCAAATGTGTACAATAACATCTCTTCGAACTCGCTTCGCTCGTCCTCGGATAATAATTACTTTTGTTTCATTCCATGTGGTCACCTATCCAGGCACTGACCACGCTAAATGCTGCTTAACTTTTATGATAAAAAAATCATTTATATACTTGTCGTATTAAAATGAAACTTGGTGTACTTTTTTATTACGTAATGGTATACATTTTCTGATTTTTACAATTTCTTAAAAAACATATACAAGCCATTTGATAAAAATTGAACTAATGCTTATAAATGCTTATAATGAGATGAAAATTAGCACATATGTTAGTCTAATACATGGCTAGATGCGTACTAAATCTCCATCCGATCGCATCGTTTTCCGCTTTTTATGTTTTTTTCATAAAACGTCAATCAAAAATGACGTCTTAAAAATATTTTCGGAATAGCACCCGCAATAATGACTCAGCAAAAAGTTTGAAAAATAATAAAACGCAGAAAAATGTTGCGATTGAGATTTGGCACGCATGTGGCTATGTATAAGACTAACATTTGAGCCAAGTTTCATATCATTATAAGCATTAGTTCAAATTTTATCGAATGACTTGTGTACGTTTTTTAAACAATTAAAAAAATAATAAAATAATCTAATTGAGTTGAAATTTAGTGCAAGTGTTTATTGTTACGCAATAAATAAGTTTATTGCACAAAGTTTATTGCAACGAAACTCATGACAAGTATATCCATATATCCAAATTGTTGGATCATAAAACCTAACCAGCATTGAGCGGGGTTAGAGCTGTATGTATGACCGCTGAGAATGATGAGGATGCATGTACCATTTGAGGACCAGCGCGAAGTGAGTCCGAAGCAGGGAGAATGAGCGTAGCAAATCCGAAGTGATAAGACAAAGTTCCGAGGTACTTTTCTCCCTCTTTTTTCTGTTTTCCCCTTTTTGGAGGATCCTTGGGGGGGGGATCACCCTCTTGCCCTCTATGGATCCGCGCCTTCCCCTGTTGCGGAAACCTAAGATTATTGATTATCATATTTTGGTTTAATTTCCAATCATAATCATTCAATTAAAAGAAACGGACCATGAAGATTTTAATTTCAGTTTTAGCAATGAAAGACGAACGGCCTGGTAAGCCTTTTGACTCTCCCCCTCCTATCGTATATTATTTTATACGTTTACCTCTTCAGAATATGGGTTTTAATACTGCCTTCTTTGCGTATACGAAATAGCGCTATAATACAGTTTGGATCTACCTCCATTATATTTACTGATAATATATGTTCTCTAAGCCGCCTCCGTGGCCGAGGTCGTTAAGGCGTTAGTCTTTACACTGACCTTTGACACCGATGGAGGTCTGGGGTTCGCATCCCAGGTTAGGCTCTCAGTTTATAGAAGATTATTGTTTAGATAAATTATCGCCAACTTTTGAATTCACTTTGAGCGTAACGGTTGCTACTACCACCCGAGGTGGTTCCCGCAGGGGTGGTCCCTGATGAGCCGCAAGGCTCTAAACGGGCATCATCATCATATGTTCTCTAAATTGAAATTATAATTTATATAGGTACATTGTGAAAATAATATTAAAAATGTTCTGTTTTAACTATACACTACAATAATTATATTTTTATTTCGCGTCGCACGAAAAATTTGTGGAGTAATGACTAAATGTTAAAGTAGATAAACCTTAATACCGCTGGTATAGAAGATAGTTATCTCGAATAAGAACGGCGCGTGCCGCCTGAGGAAGGAATAAAGAAGTAAAAACAGTTAAAACAAAAAACCACCCAAGGCATGTTTTATTGTTTGCATCTGACAAAGCAGCTGAGATCTTTGATGAGGGTTATTCTTGGGTTACAACTGAGATTTCTACACAGACAGGTGTCTCTAGCGCCCCTAGCGGCGTGTACTTTCACTACAAAAACTTTTGCTTTCAAATGTCTCGTATCGCTCACCGCATGTTTCTCATAAAGTTGCAATGAGTTTGAACACACCGCTAGAAATCTGTTACATCCGTTTTATCCCTAAGTAATGGTGTTTCGTTTAACTTTTATCATCTTTAAGAAGGTACTTTAAAGCTGCTTTTGGTAGATACATAAAAGCTGCAACTTGGAACTATTAGACAGAGAGTGACTAGAAGATATAATCTGGTTTCGTTGGAGTCTAACTAAGTCAGGAGACAAAAAGAAAGATTTATCGTACTTATTTCATTATTTATTGTTGAATATTTACTACTTGTAGACCTTAAGTTTCTAAAACTCTCAACAACAACTTCCCTGTTTTTTTAATTTTATAGAACGTGTTTGGACTGAAATTAACATCGTGGTAAAGTAGCAACTTTGCAGGAGCGTGATAAGTCTGTAATAAGCATCGTGGTACACCACATAGAGATATTATTACTTGAGGGGCCCTATAGGTTAAATTTTGAAACATCGAAAAAGTAACCTGACACTCTTCACTTGTAAATATAATAAAAAATCAGTATAAAAGTACAATAACAAATATAGTAAAACGTTAAAAATAAAAATCAAAACACAAACAATATGCGGGAAACCGAAATAAATTTATTTATTATAACCTTAACTCACCTTTGAAGAAGGTTTCAATGAGGTCACACAGTGCCACTGAGAGCCCCAAAAAGATGTTTCAGACTTCTCAATGTATTTAGATAGACTATGGCCCCTCTAGTATATTTCTCTATGGTACACCACGCTACGCTATCAATTATAGATCTTACATACGCATAATACGTAATACTGTGACTTTTAAAATGGTATTTTGTGTAATTGATTTCGTGGTAATTGGCGTTCTTTAGAACCGTGTTTAGTCTGCAATTGACTTCGTAATAAAAAACTATTAAAAAATAAGATAAGACTCTGAAAAAATAAACTTTTATGTAATTTTTTTTCAATTAATAAGTTTAGAAGCTATTTAGGAATTGTATTTAGATTTAGAGTGTTAATTGTGCTTTTACGGAATATTAAAGAAAACGTATAGACTTGCGTACGGAAATTCTAACTTAGATGTACGACCATGCGTTATTAAAATTTCTCAACCAAAGGAAAAAATTAAAAGTACATATTATGATTCTTAATAAGCTTTGTTCCATATTTTCTTTTTATCCTGTAATTATAATAGACAATTTCTCTTAGTTTATTATTATTCCATTATGTTTTCAACATAACCATATGTACCATTATTTTTATATATTAGTTTTGCTTTGTTAATAATTTTATATAAATAACATTATAAATATATTTTTTACAATTTTCAAATAAAATTAAGGGTGTATTTTATAAATTAGGGTTGTTTTTTTTCTATTTTGAAGGCACGTGCGACATGTGGAAAGCGATGCGGTTGGGGTTACCCTAAGGTGTACCCTGACATCCCTGGTACACGTACTCATTGTACCCCTGATGCCAAAGATATGGACCTCGAAGGTCGAAGTCATATTAATGTGCTATGTCTGCTGCACGCCTTCAACAATTTCATTGTATCTGTGTTATTAGTTATCAGAAAATAGGAAGAACTACCCTATTATTTTAAGAAAGTAAGGGGTATATAATAACGAATTTCGACTATAGATTAAATTCTATTAGGTTCCATTTGCGATTTTTCCAAGGAAATTCGCTGAAAGAATTTGAAACTACCTGTATGTAAAGTTAGCAAACTTCTGAATAAAATTACAGTAGTTGTTTTGGTTTAGTTCAGTTGACATCCAAAAGAAAAAAATCCTATTGGTTAATTTCGATTATGTTTCTAATCTACTCCATTTAAATATGAGATGCTAACCGCTATTATAAGGTTGGCCCAACTAAGTAATTCCCTGATAAAAAGCTTTTAAAATTATGTAACATATCTAAATGATATTTACATAATTTTAAGAGAGGATAATTAATGATATGTTACATAATTTTAAGAGATATTAAATGATAATTACATAAATTTACTGAGTAATTCCCTAACAAAAAGCTCTTAAAATTATGTAAATATTATTTAGATATGTTACATAATTTTAAGAGAAAATTAATGGCATGTTACATAATTTTAAGAGAAATTAAATGACAATTTCATAATATCAAGAGATATTAAATGATTTGTTACATAATTTTAATATGTAAAAAAGTTAGTAGGTATTCATTGAAAGCTCATTGACTTCATTGTTTTCACCGATAGCAAACTCGGTGAATTAATTTCACGTTAATTATGTCTTCACTGATTTTGCTATAATAGTTTGATTATATGCTCGCGGACCCCCTCAAATCTTTCCAAGGACCCCCAAAGGCCCAGGGACAACACTTTGCGTAATGATGATATAAATTATTCTTTTAACTGTTTCATAATTGATCAATCAACAGAACAAAACAATGCTTTAAGCTTTATTATTACTATCTTTAATCATATTCTTAAGCAGATTAATAACTATCTGGTCTTTTTATGAACGAATTTCTCATTAAAATTCGTTGATAAAAAGTATGATACACAAAAAATTAACCATAATCTTTAGTTAACACATAGATGATAGTGAAGACCCTTAAAAACCCTGAACTTGAACCCTTGGAGACAGGTGTGTACCTGATAGGCACACGCCACCCAGCCCTTTCAAAGTTCATTCAACCAACTACCTTTTTTTGTACCTAAATATTTAAGTAAAAAATGAGATACCATAATCTATGGGGTTCAGAATTAATGAAACCCCAAGATTACAGAAGAAAATTAGCATTTTAAACCCTCTTTTATATATTAATTTTCCCCTACTTCCGTCTCTGCGTAGTTTGAGATGAACTCTATTAATTTTTTAAGATAACTGTAGTAGGGTTTTACAATAAGTACGCACCTTTACATACCCTTCTACTTAAGCATAATAAATATTTAAAAAAAAATATTGGTGAATGAAATTGGGTTCTTTGACCCTTTAACTTTTTAAATAATTGTCTTACTACCAGCAATGCCCATATTTGCCGTTCTAATGAAATGGCAGCGAGGCCTAAAAAGTCCATAACACCAGTTTTAGCTCGATTGAACTAAGTTGAAGTCATGTAGAACTTTAGTCCCACTCAATATTAATTAAAGTAATTAACCTCAGCACTAACCTATGTGATGCAGAACTTTAGTCCACTTCAATATAAATTGAACTAATTCAATTTACTATTGAATTACTTACTTACACGCAACTTACTGCGAGTGGTCTTACAATTATTATTTTGGTGACTATCACTCAAACATGGTAATTTTGTTACTACTTTTGGTAACTTTAAAAGTTATGTTATAAGATACCGTAATATTGCCTATTTTAAAAGCTGAATTTATTATTAAGAAATTTGATGCTAATACCATTGTATTCTGGGAATTTTATTTAAGCTAATATTTGACATACATAATAAATTTTTATTCAAAACTGAACAAAACAACGAACGAAGTACTGAACGAAGTATTTTTAACAAAAATATATGTCAAACGTGCCCATACATCTAATTGATAAAACAAATTGTCACTTCATACTTTTCACAGATCTTTATATTGTTGGGGTGTTACAACGAATGAAATGGACCCCGAAAGGATGTGGTACGCGTCTAATCTATAGATCGAAAAAGAGGTGTCATGCGGAGTGAAAGCTTTTGATACAGAGGCACGCATTGGAGGAAACTGCACCAGGTTGACTGGATAACAAAAAAATGTGATCATACTGACCAAAATAGATTATAAAATTCATCCTTAGAGTTAGAACCGTAGGTGGAAGCAATAGGTTTAAGTAGAGTGAAAAATGTCTTGATTGTTCTTAACTAAGATTTAACCAGAAATAATAATTCGTTTCGATTCATTTTTAAATAATACCTAAGTTAGCGCCAAATCTAAAATCTTTCTTTAGTCGTATTAATTAATTGGTCACACTGTTTTTGTCCCTCCTTTGTTGTGTGTTCAAAGTTCAATTTGTTGTTTACGCTTTTTTGTACGTACTTTTTATAATTATCTGTTTAATTTTGAATTTAATTAATTATGGCTGATTTATATGATTCATACGATGCTCGTAAATTATTAAAAAACAAAACTGTAATTGTTATTGGCGATTCAAGTAAGTAATTAACTGGACGTCGTTCTTATTTCACCGTACTTAAGACTGTATGGTTCTTTTCTAAATTTTTGGTCTTTGCTGACTGGACAATATAATTGATTTATTTTAAATAAATAATGGCTGATAAATTTAGTATGCTTGATGTTCGAAGATTATTGAGCAAT
Organism: Microvelia longipes; assembly: GCA_018340805.1. Classification (NCBI taxonomy): domain Eukaryota; kingdom Metazoa; phylum Arthropoda; class Insecta; order Hemiptera; family Veliidae; genus Microvelia; species Microvelia longipes. The sequence continues at coordinate 7,613,479 of JACMZG010001863.1, forward strand.
AAATCTGTAATATTTTTTGGTGATTCAAGTAAGTATCGAAACAAGTGTCTCTATCATTTGTATACTCTGTATTAAAGTGATGTATAGTTAGAGTATGACACACGGCTAAAATCAGTCGACAGCGTGGGAAAATAGGGTCGAGGAACCATAAGATTGGCCTGATTTAAAATTGAGGGCGTGGTTTAACATCCAGGACTAACCTCATAGGCTCCCTCGCATTATTTTCCAACGCTGTCAACTAATTTTAGCTGTGTGTCGTATTGGTCACCTGTTTGGAAATCTGTTCAGTATGTTCTATAGTGAAATTAGGTCCGTTGGCAGGCAAGGGGTCCTTACTCCCCTCTGAATAAGTAGTTTTCAATGGAAGTCTTATAAAAACCAAGTCCTTCAAAATATTTGTAATCAATCATGGTCCTAGACTTTTGAAAACTGTCTCTACCCCTGTAAAGTTGACTCGTGTGAGTTCACATTTGTCATCATTATTTTATTCATAACTATTACCCAAATTTTTTTTGCATTCATCGACTTGGACCATACAGCCATATAATAAATACCCAAATATCTTACCCCTTTGTGTAATCTGTGTCTAAAAATATGGTAATTATGTTATCACTTTTAGAAACTTAAAAAATTAAATTAGATTACACCATAACATTGATTATTTTAAAAACTCCTTCAAAGGCTTCGAAATTTGATACCAATATCACCATATTTCGGTAATTTTTCATTAACCATTGTTTAACATAGAATACAGATGTTTTTAAAGAAATGGTTGTTTGTTGTGGTTTTAAACATTTATCTACGATACATGTGAAAAACACGCTTAGTGAAAAATATTTTGGGCTTTGGAGTATCCAACACAATCATTGGTATTGTATGATCTTATTTAACATTTCAAAATTATCGAAAGTGGTTACAAAATTACGATATTTAGGTTAAAGTTACCAAAAAATAATGATAAATTTGAACTTGTAAAGGTCTACTTGCAGGGAGTGAAGACCATCTCTACCAAGCACCACGTTTAGGACCATTCTTTCCCGATATTTTTAAGGATTAAATGTTAGTGCGTGTTAAACGTTCGCCTTGTATTATAAACAAGTATACAAAGTTTCATTTTAGTATGGCTAATAGTACATCCATAGTTTTTGATTGATCAACTGTATTAAGCAGCATCTAGTGTGGTCAGTAAGTGGATGGATGACCCCTAGTATTAAAACTGATTCTTCCTGTCTGAGAACGAGTGAAGTGAGTCTAAAGCAAAACTAAATTTAAATTATTGAAATAAAACAGAGTCTCTCCACTAATGATATATATTTGACATAGCCAGCTTTCAATCTTAACAGATCATCATTGCTGGCGAGCAGCGAAGAAAAGAGTCAGGAGACAGCGGTTACAGTTTTGTCTAGAGGTTTGTAGCTGACTCAAGAGGTTTGTCAGCTACAAACCTCTAGACAAAACTGTAACCGTTGTCTCCTGACTCTTTTCTTTGCTGCTCGCCGGCACTGATGATAATCTGTTAAGATTGAAAGCTGGCTATGTCAAATATATATCATTAGTGGAGAGACTATGTTTAATTTCATTACTTGAAATTCCGCAACTCATTTTGTCTTATTTAAATTTAAATTATTTATTGACAAAACACCCCAAGTCTCTCTACATATAATATTTATTGACAGAACCAGCTTTCAACCATTCGGTCATCATCAGTGCCGGTGAACGATATATGAAGGTAGTAAGGAGTCATTTGTTAGCTATGACAAATTGAAATCATTATTTTCCTGATAAATTAGGTACTTTCATATTCTAAAGATAAGCCAAGTGAGTTACATTTGGTTGGAATTGGTAAGGATGAGTCAGCAAAACCTATAAGGTGAGTAAATGTTACAAGGTACTCTTCACCTGATGTTTTTGCTACACTGCTTTATGTTGTTTTTACTGAAATTCTTATCTTCCTTGCAAAACCAATAGTTTTGGGATGTTATCAAAATTCATCATCGTATGTCCTAAGTATCTTCAAACTTTTTATTTATCATTTGTTTATTTTTGTTAAAGATATGAGAGCCATATACAAGGATATAGTCTGGTTATTGCAAGAAACCACTCTAATAGATAATGATTCTCTTAGGAAAAAGGTAAAGACTATTATGATCATATTGGTTTATATTTGTCTTAGATTTTATTTAGTTACATATTTAGTTGTATAATTTTATTATATATTTAGTTGGTCTTAGATTTTACTTATATTATTTAATTATATATTTTGTTAGTCTTAAATTTTAGTTATATATTTAGTTAGTCTTAGATTTTGGTTTTATTATTTTATTATATATTTAGTTGGTCTTATATTTTAGTTGTATATTTAGTTAGTCTTAGATTTTAGTTATATATTTTTGTTAGTCTTAGATTTTAGTTATATATTTAGTTAGTCTTAGATTTTAGTTATGTATTTAGTTTTAGATTAGACATTACACCATTAAAGTTCCTTCGCCTAATCAAAAGTAAATTATTTCATACAACCAAAGCTGTTCAAATATTAATTTAAATACTTACACCAAATTTTCTTTAGAAGATAATACATCATCTTGTGAGGATATGTAGAGGCTGTGAAGCAGCCCATATAATGTGAATATGCTAAGTACATGGCAAAATGCCATAAATAATAATAAGACAACAAATAATTGGAAACAACAATGTAACCACATAGTGGCCCCATAATGTTTTACATTATTTCTTTAATATATACTTATGTTTAGCAAAACTAAATGATATCTTTCCTTTTCCTCATTTATACAGATAGTATCTTGGGAAAGTATTGGGTTTGCAAAAAAATCTGAAACCAGTATGTCCCAGGAATTATCTGTTTCAGGTGTTTTTAAGACCTCTTTAGTGGTTTTCACAAAGTTGTGTGTCTATATGTGTGTTCCTGTGTATGTTATCTTATCTCCTGTGTATTTATGCTAGAGTTTTAAACTAGGTAAAAAAATCCAACTTTAGGTCTAGTTGTTTTAAAGATTTATATTTTTTGTAACCTCATTATCAAACAATACTGACTTGGCAAAAATTTTGAGAATTCATTGAGATGGGACTGCAATTTAGCATGCATGTCGTTATAAAAATTTTGAAAAATTAAATTAGATTACACCATAACATTGATTATTTTAAAAACTCCATTAAAGGCTTCAAAATTTGATACCAATATCACCATATTTCGGTAATTTTTTTGGATAACTATGTTGCCAGCTTGTCCGCTGTAAACTAGTTCATTCCCAAATAGTCATACATTTCACGTACGATCACTATGTTATTGACCTTTATCAACCATTTTTTTTTAATATTCAAGATGGAGAAATCATACAAGGGAGATAAGTTAGTTAAATCAAGTGTTCTGAGTAAGAGCCGAGATTTCTTTGAGGAGCGGTGTTACAAAGTGAGTACCTCCTCATTACTCTTTATATTTTACTTGTTATAAATTATTCAACTATACAATAACTGACAGTTTGAGCTTTTACTGCTTAAAGAGGAAGAGGGCACAACAATCAGCCTTTGTTTAGGGGTAAAAGCTTGCTTAAAAACAAACTCTGCTTAAATTAAGGATACAGCACATTCTAGATGTCTGATTATCTGAGCACCAAATTCGGTGCTATTCTGATGTAAATATGGGAAGATATCAAAAACTTAACACCCGACTGTTTTCAGTATTTAAAACATTTTCGTTCTAAGCAAATATGATTTTTAATCAAATTTGATCAAAATTATTTTTGGTTGTTATTTCAGAAAGGAGATCATTTTGTGAAATTTTATTTTATCACTCGGTGTTACTGTGATGTGATAAATAACTATTTGAAGGAAGTGAGAGACGGAGTTGTATGTAAACCCGATGTCATTATCATGAACTCTTGTCTTTGGGATCTAACCAGGTATAATCACCATGAACCAATCATTACTGTCGAGGTCTTGGTTTCAATAGTGTCGAAAGCTTTCTAATGTCAATGCAATGAGTAAAACAATTTTATTGGTCCATTCAATGACAGCTTGCCAATATTAATGAGGGAAATAATTTCATTGGTCCATAGAGAAAGTGTTTTATTCTGTAAAGGACTTCTTAAATTGCCAGTTATAAATTGCTCTACTATGACTTATCAATGTTTTTTTTTTGAAAAACGAAATGGAGGCAAACTAAAACTAAAATATTCAGCCTCTGACTTTTGAAGGAGTCGTCATAAACCAATAAATTCCTTTCCTCTCAGCTTTTCAGCTGGCTGTCCAGTATTAAAAACTAAAACTAAGTATACAACACATATTTCTATTAAATATGTGTTTTACATATATTACTATGTAAGGTTCACTAACATACAAAGTTTCATATGGTTATCAGTATTAGTTCTGGTTTTATTGATTGACATATATATTTCAAACAAAACGATGTCATTAATTGACACAATGTAAACAAATCAATTTTTTTCTCTAATACATTTAAAAATTCGCTTATATGGTGACAGTATGCCACTTATATAAACCAGTAATATGACGAACTGATAAAGCACAACAACTTCCTGCGCAGCGACCTCGAGGTCATTGAGGCACCAAGCGCTGAGGCTATGTCGCGGCAAAGAGGCTAAAGGTCTCTTGTTTTACACTTACAGTGTAAATAAGGAGAAGTATCCCAATTGCCTTTTGGCAACATACTGATGATAGCTTGCTTGGAGCTGTTTTATATGTTCATTTATTGTGTTTTATTTATTCAAATACCTTATAATAGATGAACTATAATGTCAAAAGCTTGGCATTCTCGTATTGATACACTGAGACTCCAAACCATTTCTACGAAAATAGTTAATTTATCTAAAATTTTGAAGAAAATTTTTGTAAGTTATCTTATTTTTGGCCTTATGGTTTACAGATGGGGACCTAATGGCATAGAAGAATATAAAGATAATATGAAGAAATTAATGGAGTTATTCAAATCTAGTTTACCTAGCAAGACGTTGTTCATATGGACCACAGCACTCCCCATCAGTATCTCTAATCTTAGAGGCGGCCTTATGATAAAACAGGTTTTTTTCAATTATTTTGCATTTACACGCTCTCAAATTCTTCATATTATCTCTACAAACAAGTATACCGTCTAAGCACAGTTATATGTTGCTGGTCAATAATTAAGGAACTAACCAGTTTCAACTGTTGTACTTATAACACAACGACTGTATAAATCTTGAAACCAGTCATTCCTTAAATTAGTCAGCTACAAACCTCTAGACAAAACTGTAACTGCTTTCTCCTGACTCTTTTCTTCGCTGCTCACCGGCACTGATGATGATCTGTTAAGATTGAAAACTGGCTATGTCAAATATATATCATTAGTGGAGAGACTCTGTTTTATTTCATTATATTTGTTTTATTTTCTCATGAATTGATTTTTGATAGTCAACTTTTTATGCTGGTATTTTCATTATTCTAATAGTTTACCAAGAAATTCTCACTTTGTAGTATATTTAGTCAACAAATCTGCTGTCTTTATTCTTACAGATTGAGTTTATGAAAAGCTCATTGAGGTATCATATTTTAGAAGCCAATTTATTTACAAGGAATCTTGCAAAATCATTTGGTTTCGATGTTGTGGATTTCCATTATCATCTGAATTATCAGATTTCAAGGTGAGTGGCTTTATTATCATTCTTGAACCTTTTTAAATTTTTTCTGGCATTTTTTCATGGCTGTAAACATGATGGAACGAGGTTGGTTTTGAACTTGACCTGTTTATACTGACAGACTTTCTTGGTATTGTGTAGAAACCTGGTAATATTAAGCATCTTGTTCTGTTGCCAAAGTTCTTAACAACATAACTTTAAATCACTCCATCTGCAGGTTATATTCTATTAAGTGTTTTCTATAATTTTATCAAATTCTATCATCTTGTCCCATAAATTTAATAATTACATTTTTACTTGACTTTTATTGTAATTTTACAATTTTTACTTGACTTATATAGTAATTTTTCAATTCTTACTTGACTTTTATAGTAATTTTACCATTTTTACTTGACTTTTATAGTAATTTTACCATTTTTACTTGACTTCTATAGTAATTTAACCATTTTTACTTGACTTTTAAAGTAATTTTACCTTATTTACTTGAATTTTATAGTAATTTTACCTTTTTTACTTGACTTTTATAGTAATTTGACCATTTTTACTTGACTTATATAATAATTTTATCAAATTTCCTTGACTTGTTATGTTTTTATCAAATTGATTGAACTATTAAGAAAATTGGTGACATTTTTTGACTGGACTAAGAGTTAAACTTATCTGCCTCCGTAGCTGTAGTCATATAGTTCTGGACGTAGGCACAGCCCGGGCTATGTTCTCAGTTTTTTTATGAATAGAATTTGTTGTAAAAATATTTCGCCAACTTTAGCTTTACTTTGAGCATAGTAAATGTTACCCACCCGACGTGGTTCCCGCAGGACAAATACCCTAAAGGGCCGAAAGGCCCTAAAACGGGCATTATTATTATATAAGTGTTAAACTTTCTGGATTGATTAAGGACTTTTTTTGAGAGATTACTTATTTTACTATTAAGTTTATAATGCTGCATGAGATTAATAGATTCATTTGACTTTTTTAAAATTAATATATTATTATTTGCAGTAGATAGCTTTGACAACTTATTTAATTGTATCTGAAAACAGCTGAAGAAGTAAAATATGTTTTCTACCTTTATTAGCTCCAAAGAGACTTATACTACTAGAGGGAGGACTAGAATTGAATAACTCAGTGATAAGGGGTCTGTTAGTGTGACTAAATCTAGTAGGTACCATAATTCCTACTCTTTGATGATTAGACTCCTTACTCCTCTATAACCCCTATCAGCTCACAAATTTTTAATGCTCCCTACAACACAAGGCATTAAAAAATGATTGCCACACTTTATACAAAACAGATAATTAAAGGACTAAGGACTAGGGGATTCATGGTATAGATAATTAAAACAGTCTAATTTTGTTTTAATTTAATTAGTCAAAAAAATTATGTAATATTTGAATGACAAATCAAAAAAGTCACCAATGTACAGTTATGGCACCAAGCTACCCAGACAATGATATGAGCCCTTGTATCCTCCTTTTGGTATAAGTCTCTTTGATTGGCTTGTTAAAAACCTTGAAATGGGTTTTAATCAAGTCTTGAGCTGTGTAAGTTTTACATTATGTTTTATTAAAGTTCTCATGTTTTCTCCTCTATGAGCAATCGGATTGTTTGCTCTTGCCTCATTTCATTGCATTGCTTACTAAAACATGGTGTGTTAATTGTTTGAATTTTGTGCCCATCTGAAAATTCATAATTAAATTTATAATTTAATATTTTTTAAATTATAAAACTAAGAAACCAGTTTCAGCTGAATTTCCCATAAAGGATGGTAAGATATTGGAAATGAAATTTTATAGAACCATTTAGCAGCAAAACACGAATGTGCTCGGAAAAAATTGCTGGCTGAGATTTGTTATAAACTTGGTAAGTATGTTATAGTCATAAAGCTAAGTTGGTGATTTCAAATAAGATTGGTTTTACTTATTTTAAGTTACTAAATTAAGTTAGTTTAAAGTGGTCCTCAGAATGCTTATCTGCTAAACAGATACTTATATGCTGTACAGGTACTTATTTTCTGTGTAGATTCTTATCTGCTGTACTGATATTTATTTGCTGTGCAGATGCTTATCTGCTGTACAGATACTTATTTTCTGTGTAGATGCTTATCTGCTGTATTATTTTCTGTGTAATTGCTTTATCTGCTGTACAGATACTTATTTTGGTGCATTCTTATGACAGTTTTTTAAACTGTTATGAACATTGGTTTGGTCTGTTCTTATTAAAATGGTCAGAGAGTCCAAGAGCCAGACACAAAAAATATGACTTATTTTTGTATTTTATAAAATTAAATTTTAAAATATACTTAAAATGTATCATTTGATACTACCAAGTTTTGCAAATGGATGACGAAAACAAAGTTTGCTATTAAAATGACAATTCTTTGTATAATAGTGCACCTATGTAATTACTTAGAAAAATACTTTTATTTTAGTTTTCTTTTAGTGAGTGGTTTTGTGTTGAAACTTGAATAGGACAAATGTTGTTAAAGGTCATTTAAAAATATGAGTGTTTATCCATAAAAATCATGTATCTAAATCAAAGTTATGACGTTTGCAAAAATACATATATCAAAGTAGTGGGTCCCTGGGAACTACCCTAATAATTTCTTTATAAGTTATAACTTGGTACAAAATTAAATTTTTAGGTCTTGTTCACTCTATTTTCCAGTTATGATATTCAGAAAATATATCTTTATGAATTAACAGGATACTTGTTCTTGCTTTACTGATAGTGATACCATTATTGCTTTACTGGTGGTACTAACACCTCTCATCTTTAACAAAAATAAATAAATACAATTTTGTTATACTATTGTGAAGATGGAAAGAAAGATTTATTTATTATGTCAATAATTTATCATTTGACCTAGTTTCATTTCAATGGGGCTAGTATTTCCATGTTTTTTGTTGGGTTTCTAATGTTAAGGAACAAAGAGTAAGGTAAGTATCTGGATGGGTGACTGCTGGGAATAAAACAAATGTTTTACTGACTGAGGATGATCAAAGCAAGTCTGAAGTGAGGATAAGTTTACTGAATCCCTTATGGTGGAGAAATAATCCAGGGTTCCCGGGACCCCAATTTTCATCATCGTTTGAAATCTATGTTTAGTAAAATTTGTTTTAAAACAGTGCCAAATGAGTGCATATTTCTTCTTTTGGACTATGAGCTTACCTCTAGTATGGACTATAACTAATACTAGATAAGTAGTATTAATAGACAAGCACTATTGTTCTTTGTATCTTTTCAGAAATATTGTAGATTCTAATTTGTAACTGGTTCCAAAAAGTAAAGTAACTGTCAAGTCTGGTATGGAGTGTTTTGTTGGTTGGTTTTGTATGTTATTTGTTGTATAGGAGATCAGCTGATGGAGTTCACTTCCTTCCCCTACCTGTTAGATTGCTTACAAATCTTTGCCTCACACACATAGGTATTGTTTTCTTTTATTACCTTCCTTTTTGTTTTGCTTTAATTAATCTGTAGTTGCGTCTGATTGATTGGGACTCAACTTGCAGTAGCCAAATAGCAAAGTTTTTTTCTTCAAAATGGTGGTATTTTGGAGGGTTTGTTAACTTTTTTTTACTCTTTAGCTCTTTCTTCTCCTGATGAACCCAAACTCATTTTTAAGTATAAAAATGTTTTATGCTTACCTAAAACGTCTTAGGTCACCAATGTAGTTGCTTCTGATTAATATATTAACAATTAAAACGCTTTAGGTTGAGGATACTAAACTCTTTTAGTTCAAAGAAAAACTAGAAAACAATAATATAACAAACTGTCAAAATTAGAAAATGTAAACAAAGAAAAATTATAAAAATGGAGAATGTTCCAGCCACAAATCTTTCTACCTGATATGCCTTGGAAAGGTACTTTATTAGGCAAGCCATAAGGATTTCTCTGCTTATAGAATATGCTACTTAGTAAATCAGTGCCTATTAATAATGAACTCTATCCTTTGGCCCCATTTGTCATAAATTCTCCACAAATAGTATGCTTCGTAACCTCTCCAACGTCTCGCTATCTGCCATTTCAATTTGAGAAAGCCTTCAAAATTTATTATGTGCCACAAGGGTAGAAACTCTTACATCATAAATTTAATTGATTTGAATTAATACCTAATTGAAGTTGGTAAAAATCCAATTAATCAGTTTAAAATGGAAACATCCTTTATTATAGTTTTTCATATGGCCAACTTAAATAGCCCTTTTAGACTCTCGCACATAGAGTAATCTAGTTATAAACAATCAATGTTTTTAATTTCTTACCTTAGGGACTATCCCTATATGTTTTTTTTGTCTGGCTAGCATTATCATGGGGACGTGAGCTACCAAAGAAGTGCGACTTCATGTTGATCGATGATGAAATTGATTTAGCATCTGGAAGACCTATTAGTATTAATTTTAATAATAATAATAATGATGCTGAATCTCAGTCGATTGATAGGAAAGCTCTTCTCCCTACTCCTCAACCATCAGGTAAGTTGTCATGCTTCAATCTGCTCTAATAAAAACATTCGTAATAGATATTTCTGCTCCTGACGTCATGAGGCAGGTTTTCATATTTATTTGAGTGTTGTAACAATGCCGTAAAAAGAAATAACATAAGTTTTTTTTATGTTCTTATACTTTAAGTGTTGTATACAGTAATTAATTCTAATGTATTTCAAAGACACTATAGGGAATACATATAAAAAACACTTCTTGCTCCATATACTAGACTATATTTTGCCCCCTAGTCATCGGGGCATATTCATGTAATAAAATTAAAGTTGTCAAAAATAAAAGCCATTATTTTGACTTTTAATGACGATGGAGAATATTACTCTCTGATTTTAATTATAATTTACAACTTTAATTTTATTACATGAATATGCCCCCATGACTAGGGGGCAAAATATAGTCTAGTATATGGAGTAAGAAGTGTTTTTTATATGTATTCCCTATAGTGTATTTGAAATACATTATTATGGATAAAGGGAACAAAAAGAATGTGAAGTAATTAATTCTGTTTTATTAAATATTAATAAAACGCATAAAAAATGTTAACATCTTGATATATTTTTTTCAATAAAGAATATTTATTTTAGCTTAATTTTTTATTTTTTTATGGTAAATTTTTTTCATATAATTTTTTTACTCCTGAGAATTAATAAGTACTTTTTATTTTGTAATGGATGAGGTTTGTTATGTATTTTCCTAGCTCGGACATACTGCCTACCTTTTTGGGGAATGAAAGTTATATTATATTTATATTAAGTTAGTTATATCAAGTTATATCAGTTATATTAAGTTTTCACTTTTATAATTCTAAACATTTAATTTTACTATTTTTACAAAAAATTAAGATCTCTAATTTTTTTACAGATTTTGTTATGATTGTATTTTTTTCTGTTGCAGGCTGCTCATCTGCTCCCTACTTTCAGGTTGTTCTTCCGTCAGGAAGGTTAAACACTAATGCAGTTTATGAGGCTGGTGCCACCATATACCAGTCGGGTACAGGTGGAACTACAGTTCCTTTTAGGGGAACTATAGTTCCATCTATTTCTTCCTTGGAGCCATTACAGCCACCTCCTGCTCCGTGGCAATCTCAGTTCTATTCACAACCACAATTCACCTTACAACATAGCTTATTTAATTATGATGAGTCGTTACTATATAATATGAATAATTATTCTAGAAATCATTATTCATCAAATACATTACCACAGGAAAACAGTTTTGATAGAGTACCTTGGAGAAATCAAAGACATCACTATTCTAACAACAATGGACCGAATGAATCTAAAAACAATGGTCCTCACAAAGGACAGTCTAATAACACGCGACACAATGACAACTCTTTAAACAAACAATCACAGAACAAAAAATCAAACAGTCCACAATCAAAGAGTCAACCACAAAACAATAGACCTGACCAATCAGAACCCTCAAATTCAAATGACCAATCGCAGGGAAGTAAATCAAACAAACCCCAGCCGAAACAATCAAACAATAAAAAACGTAATAGAAACAACCGGAAACAACCAAAAAGGTTGCAACGCCCTGCGAGAAAATACAACGATAATGGTTGGTCAAGGGATGGCAATGCATTTCGCTTCGGGTCATTTCGTTTTAATTTTTATTGAACTTAATTTTATTTTTTCTATTCTATTTTTTTCACCTCAAGCAAAGGATTATTTTAATTTAATATCGACTTTAAGTAATTTTTATTCTACTTCTTTTATTTTTATCGTATCTATAACTCGGAAATATTTATTTAATTTTTATTCCCAAAGGGTGTTTCTTGTATTTTATTTTGTAATCTTATAGATCTTTTACATTAGATAATCTTATTATAGTTACTTGTTGATAAAATATAAAAGAATGTAAGGTGTAGGAATCATTGAGGGTTTTAGAGATACAACTTAATTATTTTTTTAGTTTTAATTGATGAGCCAAATTGTGTTGATTTGTCATTTGTTTTCGTATCAGGACAAATATTGCTGGTTAGTATACCTTCTAGTTTTGCTTTACTCTATTTAAAATTGTATTATTATTGTAATTGGTCTTTACAAAAAAACCCTTTTGCTTACTAACAAATTAAATGCAAACGCCATAAGAAGCACTTGCTGAGGATTTCTGGCTTCAGTGCACTATCATTGTTGTGTCTTCCTACTACAGGGAGTTGATTTAATAAACAAGTGATTCTCATCACTGCTATAATTCTGATCACTAATCCTTCTAGGCTTTTTCTTGGACACTGCTATAGTTTAATACACAGTTAAAATCAGTTGACTGTGTGAGGGAATAATGGGAGAGAGCCAATGAGGTTACTCCTAGATGTTAAACCACACCCAAAATCTCATATCAAGCCTATCTCTTTGGTTCCTCAACTCTATTTTCAACTCATTTTAACTGTATGTTATAGTATAGACTTAAATTAGTTGAGAACAGAGTATTTACACTGTTAATTTATGCTGTATCTAATAGTTTTCAACACATGGATTACAGACTGACTTCTGATTGGTTACCACCAGTGCCAATAATAATTGCACTATTTGAGGTGACGTATTAAAGGTAGAAGTTATCTTTTACTGATGAAGTTTAGAATGACTAATTATTTAGCAAACTTAAAGAGGAGACAATGTCACTTTTTAAAGAAATATTCGTTTTAAACTCAGTTATTTTTATTTTACTCTAATTGACTATTTAGTGTTGCCGAGTTGAGAAATTGGACATTTTTTGTCTTTATTATACAGATATCTTACAATTTTTCTTATTACATTTTTTTACTGAAGTTTAGCATTGTCAACGGAAACTTCTATAATTTTCACGACAGCCATTTATTTTCCTTGCTTACAATGATAATTTTAACGATGGTTGAAATCTGTATATAGTCGTTATACAAGACTCTTGTTGTCTTGGTAAAACTTGAACCTAACTCTCCTTCTTTACTTTAAGTCATTCAGTATGATGCACTTATTTAGTAGATCAAAAAAACTTAACAAAAACACTCCCTTGTGTTTGATACTTAAATCATTTTGTAGTTTTTGGTTTTTTATCAGTACAGTTGAGTTTTTTGCTGAGCTAAGCATAAGCTGCTCTGTTCTGTTTTATTAAAATTAAAATAATTGGTTATTTTTGATGTGGTCCTATATTGGGTTTATTGGTGTGGTGAATTATGGTTTTTGAATATTACTTCTAACTTCAGACTCTTAGTGTTCTATAGTGATTCTTTATTCATTTGTAAATAAAATAAAAAACTGTCAGCCTTGCCTATACTAATCCAGGATTAAATTCAATAATATGCACTTATGACTGGGTGAAAAAGAACATAGTTTACCTTTCAAAATTGACACCCCATCTTTAAATAAATATTAAATAATAAAAGATCATTTTAATTCTTTTCGTTTATATTGCAGGTATTTAGGAGACTACTGTGTTTGCACTACAAACTCGAAACCGGTATTTCTCCTGAATTATCCGTTTCAGGTGTTTTGAGGCCCCCTGAATAGTTTTCACAAAGTTGTCCGTCTGTTTCTATCTTCGTAGCTCATTATAATAAGAGACAACTTGGTAAACAAGTTGTCTCTGTATATTTTTATATGTGTGTGTTATTATCACAGCTCCCAGTGTATTTATGCTGGAGAGTTGAAACTTAGTACAAAAATCAATCTTTAGGTCTAGTTGAGCTATCCGGAAAACATCCTTTTTTTATTAGGAAGTGCCAGGATGGGGACTGTAGGGAATAAAGAGGATAGTTGTACTAAGGATGAACTAAGTGAGTGCAAAGTTGCGAGGATGAGCTCAGTGAACCCGAGATGGTGAGAAGTTCCGAGGTACCCTGTACTCGATTTTTCTCAATATAATTCTAAGAGAATATTTTTTATAATTTTTGATTCTTTAGCCCCAAACGTTCACATATTTTATAAATATAAGATACTCAAAGGTATGATATGTGTAATAGCCGTTGTAGACTAGAATTTGTAAAACTACTATGGAGGTCTTAAAAACATCTAAAACGGATAAATCAGGTGCAATTCCGGTCCTATGTACCTGTGGTATAAGTGAAAAAAAGTAAAAATAATTATTTACATCAATTGTAATCTATTTGTTAAATTCCGTACCATTTGATTCTTAGCTACCCTTATTGTTTGTACATTTTTAATTTTTTAAGAGTTTTAAATACAAATAAATGAAAGTATTTATTAATTTTATTAGGTGATTTAGGTAATAGTAGTTTTTAGGTTAGATGACTATTGTATTTTTTTGTAATAAATGTTTAACTAGAAATGTGTTTATTTTTACATTTGCTCAAAAAAGCTAAATTTGAAGATATATATCAAAACTGTGATCTACCCATATTGTACTTTTATGGCCATTTATAATTACATTTCCTTATTTATATCGTAGGTATATAGGAAAGGTATTGTGTTTGCTAAAAATTCCGAAACCGGGATGTATGTAATTATCGAAGATAATGTAGTATATAAGATTATGGTATAGTACATTATCTTTGGTAATTATGTGTATATATTATTTATTGTATATAAATAATTATTTAGTTAAACAATATAAATAATATATATATATATATTATATTATTATTTAAACAATTAAATAAAAAAAAAATGGCGCAGTGCGCAATTTTTGAGAAAAATGAGAAATGCGCTAAAAGCTTTAAAGATAACTGACTAAGCTTAAAGATAAGTAACTAAGCTTTAAACTAGTGCAAATAATAGCGCGTACTTCTAATTTTAGAGGCACAGTTTTGTATAACCAACTGGATAATTATGCGCATTTCCTTTGAAAAATACAGACAAAATGAGTTACGAGCAGTGCTTGAGAATCGAGTAACTGCTCAGGTTCTAAAGCATGAACCGGAACCTTAAGCACGGAAACACGCATTCTAAATTAAATTCGACGACAGCGGACCAGCCGCGCCGGAATTATTTATTTAGTACTTGTAAACGTATATAATGTAAAAAAAACTATAAACATTATTATTCAACCAGGATTGTTGTTAAGCACGAAACACGCATCCAAAAGAAATTCGCCGACATGCGGACCACCGCGCCGGAATTATTTATTTAGTATTCATGATAAAAATTCGCTTAAAAAGCTCTTCGCGTAAACACAAATTCTTAAATTTTATTGGAGCGACTATTTTTTATTATAGGACTTTTACAGAGATGTACATCTACGCGAGTGTACATCTTAGCTAATGAAGCGCAAACGTACAATAGCAAAACTATCATTTTAGCTAAATGTACGGTCGACCAGTCGCACAAAACGAATCCTACCTAAAAGCATAGAGATATATTACTAATATTACTATTGGTTGAATTTTGAAATATCGGAAAAGTAACCTGACCACATTCGATTATCTAAATAATCAAATAAATAGAACAGAAATAATGTAACTTATGTAGTACATCGTTTAAAATACAAATGAAAACACAAACAATGTGCGGGAAGTCGAAAACAATTGAT
>JACMZG010001863.1:7630244-7662744 GCA_018340805.1 Microvelia longipes
ATGTATGAATACCGCCGTGTTGTACAATATTCACTAGAGCAACACTCATAAGAGTTTATTCTATACTGTCAACAATATGATACTGTAGTCATCACGTTCCTTAGGCATTGTATTACCTGGATCACGGAATTGTTTTCGTTTTCAGTCTTCTTTACATTCTATTGAACTGTAAGCAACTGTTGACCTTCGACGATTTCTATTTTCTAACTAAATTCACATATGTCCTTAAACGACCCAATATTTAGATTGTGTCGTTTAAGTTTTCACTTTAAAGATGTTCCGTTTTCACCCCACTCTCTCACCACCCATCCTCACCTCTCTCTCTCCTCTCTTATAATGCTTATTCCGCTATTTAAAGTTAATTATTTTTTTTTTTACGCTTAATATATTTTTTAAAAACACATTAATCATATATGAAGCATTTTTTTTTTTTTTTGTTGGAAAATGCAAATACTCTATTGGCTCCCCCATTATTTTCTTTCGCTGTTAACCGATTTTAACAGTGTGTCATACTACAACAATCCCGAAGATTTCATCTGCCGAACTAACCGTTTTAGGTGCTTTAAGAATTCCTGACAGGTTTTTACCGTGCAACTCTCATAAAGACGGACAGTCTTTTATCATCGTAGCTCTCAATTATATGTTAATGCTAGCGAGTTAAAATTTTATACCGAATCAATATTTTATGATCTAGTTGTGCTTTCCATCTAATAATTTTTGAAGCCATTAATGACTCAAAAAATTAATAAACTTCATGTTATTAGTAACATTAATTAATTCTTATTCTATGATAGGTAAATTGTTCTTTTGAATGTCGATAAAATCCATTTAATCGAGTTAAAGTTCGACACGGGTGTATCTCTTTTTGTAATAGAACGAATGGACGAAGTTTAATATCAATATTGGGGTTTTTCGTCGGATCAATTGTGTCAATTTGTATCAAGCAAAGTCAGTATGTGGATGCGTGACCACTGGGAATAAATGGGATTTTTTGTGTCTGTGGACCGTTCGTCCACAGACGAACGGATGCGTTGTTCGTCCGTTCGACGAACAAAGCAAGTCCGGAGACGTACTGCGCCTTTATAAAATAGGTTCACATCCTAAGGATGAGCGTAGCGAATCCGATAAGACGAGGAAAATTTCATAGTTTCCTTGTTCCCGATTTTAAAAATATAAAAAATAAATCATACCCCGATCCTGTCGTAAATGAATTCCGTCAGATGGTCTAAACAAGTATAATCCTTTGCTTTAAATCAAATTAAATAATAAGAAACTAGGTTAATTTGTAACAGAGAGTTGATATAATCTCATATAAAGGTGTTTCCGGGCAGGTGCTGCTCTAGAGGGTTGATTTCTGGTGGATTTTAAGGATACTACGCCGCCATATGACATACTTAGACAAATTTAACAATTTTTACTTTTTTATTAAACTTTGTCAAGTTTTTTAATATATATTACTAACGCAATGCTTTCTTTACTCAGCTAAAGCTATAACTTCTTACTTTTCCTCATTTATACTGTAGGTATATAGGAAAAGTATTGTGTTTGCAAAAAATTCCGAACCCGGGATGTCACCGGAATTAACCGTTTCAAGCGTTTTTTCTGTTATCATTGTAGCTCCCAGTGTATTTATGCTAGAGAGTTGAAACTTTCTACAAAAATCAGTCTACCTTTATAGTTGTGCTATTCGACAAATTTTTTCATGACGTCATTAACCCGCAATAATGACTTAGCAAAAATGTCAAAAAATCATAAAACGCATGAATAATTACTGCTGATTAAGTTCCGTTAAATCGTTACTGAGCATGTAAGCCCTCTAAAATTTTGTGATCTCCCAAAATTTCAATTTCGTCTAATTTTTGTGAAAATTCTTTAGATGCGCTACCAACAACAGATAAAGCAAGTTTTAATTCGATCTAAAGAAGAGTTCAAAAGTCAACGAGTCCCATTGAAATATCTAGAAACAAAACTCATTTAATATACTAAAGATCATGATCAAGTTGATAGATATATTTGAAGATAGAGTGATAAAATAGGTTAGAGATGAAAAATGATTAGATACAGACCAAGAGCCCAGGGGTGTTTTGTTAATAAAAAGTGTAATGGCTGGAACCGGTCTCAATTTTTCGTAAATACCTTCCTGAACAAGGATCTGCAATTCTGCGACTCGCATCGGATGGGCGTCCAGGCAGAACGAACTTTACAGGTCAATTTACCACCCAAGTTAACAAACAATATAATGGCTGGAACCGGTCTCAATTTTTCGTAAATACCTTTCTGAACAAGGATCTGCAATTCTGCCGATCGTATCGGATGGGTGTCCCAGCAGAACCATTGACCCCTAAAGTGCATTCTGCCTGGGACACCCATCCGATACGAGTCGCAGAATAGCAGATCCTTGTCAGGAAGGTATTTACGAAAATTGAGGACCGGTTCAGCCATTACACTTTTTATTAACAATACACCCCTGGCTCTTGGTCTAATAAATAAATTAAAATCAAATTAGATAAAGTAAGTTTGAATTTATTGGCGTCTCGCTGGATTTTATGGCATTTGAGCTTAGTGTTTGTGCGAGGATTTGTAACACCAATGAGGATTTGGATGATCGATTAAGGATTATGGAATGTTGTATCTAGAATGGATATACCTAAAGATAGAGTGATATAATAGGGTAGAGATGAGAAATTATTAGATAAAGTAATTTTGAATTTATAGGCGTCTTGCAGGATTTATGGCATTTGAGGATAGTGTTTGTGCAAGAGGATTTGGGTGATCAATTAAATATTATGGAAGCGTTTGTACCGGAATACTGGAAGGTCTCGGACAAATGGCACATTAAGATCTTTGTTGAGAATAACGTTCGATACATAAAAAAGAGCATTTGTGATGGATAGAAGGATTTGGAGACTAATTACAAGGTTACCCAACTTTCTAGTCCAAGAGCCGGACCTGAAAAAATTTGACTCATTTTGTGCTACTTCAAACCAATTTTTTCTGAAAATATACCTTAATTATGAGTCTGCCTATCCAGAGTAGAGCCCTTCATATGATTGCGCATGATCAAAATTTTATAAAATTGAACAACTTTCAGTTTTCCTTAAATAAGTGGTTCCCTGTGGATCGCGCGCAAAACATGAAGAGAACATTTTTTAAAGGTGATAAGATGTTCTATATCACGAGTGTTAAATCATCAAAATCGGATGTCTGCAACCAAAGTTATGGCCTTTTATAAAACAATGAAAAAATGGTTAATTTATGCAAAGTCAGCGAATTTCTTTGAAAAAATATTGACTTTTTGTGGATTTTTTGGCCATTTAACAAATGTCAAAACTATATTTGTCTTTATCCGATTTTGACGAAAAAACACTGTTTTTTAGGAAATTGTATCAGCTTTAAAAAATGTTCTCTTCATGTTTTGCACTCGACCTACAGGGAACCACTTATTTCAATAAAACTGAAATGTGTGCTATTTTCTAATATTTTGAGCGAGCGCATTCATATGAAGGGCTCCACTCTGGATAGGTAGACTATGCTTTTCCTTTATAATTAAAGGTATATTTTTGGTTTGAAATAGTACAAAATGAGTCACATTTTTTAGGCCTGGCTCTTGGACTATATGTATCACAGACGAAAAAAGAATTCATATAATAGGGAAACTTGATTCTATCTTTGGCAGGCGGGTTTGACTCATATTTTATTTAATTATACTTCGTTTTATTACCGTACTTGTCAAAGAAAAGTACAATAGCTTACAAAGTAACCCGTATTAATTATTTTTGTAAGCTATATAATTAAAAGCAATGACTTGCTGATACCGGTTGTAAAATTTTATTTCTTATTTACTATACAAGAAATTGCCTACATTTAAACATAAACTATATATAATAAGTCAGAAGTTTTTTAAGTATATGAACAAATTTATACAAAATTAACAATAATTATATTCGATAAAGCTAAATAGTTATTATCGGAAAAACTTAAAAAATTAAACCATAATATTGATACAGTACGCCAGCCTTATCTTATCACTCAATTACCTCAAGCGCTTATCAGCGAGATAAGCGCCTCCAAATTGTTATCATATCAAGTCACCTACCAAGCCTTAATCGAGTATAATTTTTGATTTTAATTATAATGGTCTTTGATTATTTTAAACTGTTTTGATATTTTTTTTTATTTATGCAATTATTTTTTTATTATATTTATTTAATATTATAAAATATTTTTATTTCACATATTTTCTATTCTTAATTAATAGAATGCTTCTGCTATAAGTTATTATTGAGTGTGGAATTGTTTAAACTAAGCGCATTACAGTTGACAGCTTTACAAGGGCCGTTTTAGGCAAGGATCTTTTAAAAAAGGGATTACGCGATAAAGGAACTTTACTGACCCCATGAATGTTTTATGAAATAGAGAAATATGGACAAACTTAACAGTCCATCATCACTGCCGGCGAGATGTAAAGATGTAGCACCCAAGTTACTAAGTTACATTTGTAGTCCTGGTTATTATTTACTTTTATTTTTTTTACCTTTATTTTTAAGATACAATCCATTAAAATATCATCTATCCTGTCTCTTTAAAATGTCTCATACTTAATGCACTTAATAATTTTACTTTTCCTCATTTATACCGTAGGTATATGATATATAGGAAAGTATTGTTTGCAAAAGAATCCGAAGGACTTATCCGTTTCAGGTATTTCAAAGGCCTCTTGAGTGGTTTTGACAAAGTTGACTGTCAAAAGTAATATGTGGATACAGACACAAGTGTGTCTGTAATGATCATAGCTCCTAGTTTATTCATGCTATAGAATTAAAAAAATTGAAAATAGTCTACTGATGTAGTTGTGCTATTCGAAAAATAATTGTTTTATGACGTCATTAACCCGCATAATGCAGCAAAATTTCGAAAAATCATAAAACACGGAAAAATGCTTGCGATCCGATTGAATTTAGCACGAGGGAGTTATGCATAGACTAACATAATTATTTTCATCTCATTATCAGCATTAGTTCATTTTTCAAATGACTTGTGTTTTTTTGAAAATCGGGAAACTATCCAATTGAGTGGCAACTTGGTACTAGAACATAACTTTACGTAATTACTTTTAGGTTTAACTTGGTTGGTTCTGGAATGGTAAGTAGTCTAATTTCTCTGTGTAATATGTGATGGTCCTTCTGTGTGTACTATTATTCCATACAACTACTATACTATTATTACCTCATTCTTGTGTTACTATTAGTACACTACATATCCATATTATTATTATACTGTGTGTACTATTATTACCATCACACTACTATATTCTACACACATATTATTCATACACCTATATATTATTACACACACTTCTGTGTGTACTATTATTCATACACACTATACATTATTACAACACTTATACACACACACTTCTGTGTGTACTATTATCAAGGGTAGCAGTAAGGACTCGTGCCAGTCATACCGTCCATTTTTTAGAAAATATCTGAACCGAAACCAAAAGGCACGAGGTTGAAATAAAACAGACGAATCCTGTGAGCCGTAATCTAGCATTTCCTTTTCTTTCCCACTCCAGCACTCGTGTTGGTCAGAACTGACAACAACCATTTTACTAAAGTAATCACTTTATCTGATCAAGAATGAGCAACAAATCTAATTGACAAGTAGAATAACATGGGTCTTAAATATAAGAGATGACGCGCTGAATTGATTTGGCATATACCCAAATAAAAGGGATGACGCGCTGAGTTGATTTGGCATATACCCAAATAAAAGGGATGACGCGCTAAGTTAATTTGGCATTTACCAAAATAAGGGATGACGCGAGTTGATTTGACTTTACCAAAGTGAGTTTTTAAGGATACAAAAATAGAGAAGTATCCATTATAAAACATTTATCAAAAACAAACTACACATGCTTTTATTATATTAACTGCGCAGGTATTAAATTTAAGGCAAACTTACCTTCCGACGACTGGTTTCCTATTTTAGGTTATAAAGAAATAGTGAGAAGTAATTATACTTTATTACATATATCAAGGTATCATACTGATCAGTAAGGGTTGATGAAATAGAAGTTGATGAACAATAGGGAATACATACATGCATTTTTGCGTAAAAAATAAGGCTGTTTAAAGTCACTAATTTGATAAGTAGACATTATGAAGTAAAACAAGATAGGATAACAAACTTGATGATGCAAGGTAAATTTTAAAAATAAACATCCATCAAATTAAAAATTTTGCATTTAGTGTGGAGTTATTTTTCTTTTAATAGCTACACATCCTTAATAAAGAAATATCAAAAAACAATTAGGCATGAAAAAGAAGAAGAAGAAAGTTAAAGTAATACTATCGTAAAAATACTTATTAACTAACAGATGATGCGTAGTAGGCCTCGTGTATTGTTGTGCTTTAGTATCTATTATATACCTGTAATAGATCATTACATGCAGTTAAGTAATTAAGCCTTGAAATAAAAGCGAAGGTACTTGAAGTTTTATATTGAAGTAAGCACGTGCTACGTATAGGATGTAACGTAAAGTACCTCGCGTGATGAGGTACTTGAAAATTAGTATTTTTTAAGTACCACCCTGAATACTAACTAATAGCCTACCCCCTTCTCTCTAAAGTACGTATTTATTCAGTTCTCATATCTTGTTATCGTCCAGAGCCTATGTTTTAGGTTGGCGTAATGTTTTGATGGTATATATGAGGCAGTAACAAAGATTAATTTAGGCAAAATTTAGAATGGCGCCTTGACTGTTAAATTTTGAATTGCCTTTCTCGGCTTCGCCTTTGCTAGTAATTTTGCTGGTATATTCTTGTTTCAAGCTCGGAGACTAAATTTATTTCTTGTCATCAAAATTCTACTCTTGTGTCTAAAAGTATAAATTTTTTTTCCGACATTATTTCTAGTGCAAGATTCAAATCAAATTTAAGTTGATGAACAAATACTAAGTAAAAACCATCAATATTTAATCTATTTAAATATTCCAAAAATGACTACAGCACCTACCACATGTTACGTTTAATATCTTATTCTAAGACTAAGATACGTATATACAGTTCAGTTATTAATTAACAACACGCAGTTAAGAATTTTTTTATTACAAATTTCACTTTTTTATGTTTCTTTTCTTTTGTTTGAATAACCTTTTTTATTTTTGAAGTTCTTCAATGCTGTTTAATTGACTCTTTATACTTTTTGGGTATTTCTTTTATAGTTTAAAGTAACAGTTTTTTTTGTTTTTATTATAGAATGGTAACAAAAAAGTATATTATGGTTTTCGACAGAATGTTGATATAAAAAATTTAGGAACAAAAAGGGCTCTAGATGAAAGAGAAAGGTGTGTAATTCGGGACGACGCGTGCTACGACTTGGCTTTTGTTTTATCATATGTTATATCTTACAACAAAACTAGAAGTATATCATTGTTTCCTTGATCCTCTTTTTTCAAGTCATGCCAGAAGTAGATTTAAGTAAAGCTAGATGATTGTATACTTATATATTGACCTAAGAAGGCAAACTTAATTTGTTATCACATTGGTAACAAAAGATTTGAATGTAAGTTTGAGACAAGCTTCATACTGATAACAAATTATTTCTATATACATTTGAGACAAGCTTACATAGAAGACAGTTTATATATTTACTTAAGATGATATCTATTTAGGTTTAAGACAAGCTTACACAGAAGACAGCTTATATATTTACTTAAGATCTATGTAAGCTTAAGACAAGCTTACACAGAAGACCTATATATTTACTAAGATGATCTTATGTAAGTTTAAGACAATCTTATACAGAAGACAGCTAATATACTTACTTAAGATGATCTCTATAAGTTTTAGACAAGCTTCATACTTATAACAAATTATTTCTATGTACATTTGAGACAGCCTTGCACAGAAGACAGCTTATATATTTACTTAAGATGATCTCTATGTAAGTTTAAGACAAGCTTACACAGAAGACAGCTTATATATTTATTTAAGATGACCTCTATGTAAGTTTGAGACAAGCTTAATATTTACTTATTGAAACAACTATCATACTGATTACAAATTATTTCTATGTAAATTTGTGACAAGTTTACACAGAAGACAGTTTATATATTTATTTAAGATGATCTCTATGTAAGTTTAAGACGATCTTAATATTTTTCCTTATTGAAATGCTTCCTCCTTTTATAGGAAGTATAGTAAAGTAAATTTATGCCTGGTTAAATCAGTAAACCAATTTGAAGTATTGTAATTGTTAAGTTTGTTTTGAACCAAAGCATATGAGTTGTGTTGCTACTATATAGGAGGAGACCAAAATGTGTTATGGCGTCTCGTAAAGTGCATGGAATAATAATATCACAAGTAACTTCAATTTAAACAATCCTCAAGACCGATAACTATTTGCCTCCAATTAACATTCTCATATCTGTCTACGTTTATCTGTAGCTGTTACGTTATTACTTTTCACTGCTGCTACTATAGGAGGAAACCAAATTGTTTTATGGCGTGCCATAAAGTGGATGGAGTAATGATATCATACGTAACTTCAATGTAAACAATCCTCGATACCAATAACTATTTGCCTCTAGGACACTCTTATATAATAATAATAATAATAATAATCTTATTTATTGTGTTAGCTTATTACAAGATACAACATGTCAAATATTACATAATACATTATTATACAAGAAAACATTCTTTATAAATAAAAACAGAGTTGAATTATTTTAAGTATTCATTAATAGAGTAAAAAGCCTTGCTGAACAAGAATTTCTTGACTGACTTTTTAAAATGACTCAGCAGAGCACAGTTGGTTTTAATATTATCAGGAAGTTTATTATAAGGAGGAGATGATTGAAACCTGGCTTGTTCTACATTGTAAGGGTAAAGTTTGTTTTATTCCTAGTATTTACATTATGTACATCCTTATGACTAATAAACTTATCAGAGAACTGTACAATTATTTACATGCTTCTAAAATAATTATCTATCTACTAATTATCTATAATATATCTATCTACGTTTATAATACTACTGCTTTACGAAGTTTCTAAGATATGTGATTAATAGTATTCCATTACCTATAAAGATAATGTAATCGTCTTTGTAATTTGTTTATAATTGACCTAAATTTAGAGTCTGCCCTGCTTAGGTCCACTTATGAAGTGGGTGTGTCAATGTAATAAGCTGGAGGGTCTTTTTTCAGTGACTTTCGACCTATTGTGCATGAATTGACCATAATGTTCAAGTTCTATGTTCTATACTCTATCAACCTACAGAGTACAAAACACTATTTAGAGTTAACTGTTATCTAGTAATCCTAATATCCTTTTGCCTAAACCATGATCCAATCAAGTCATCCTTACGATCTAAATATAATTTATGTCCTCTATTAATTTAAAAAATTTTATAATTTACAAATGCCTTGAGGTAGGGTAAGGATATAGGGAGAGAAAAAAGTGAAACTTCAAAATGTTAAAATAATGGAAGAAAAGTTAATCAAAAATATAGGGTGGGCTCCTGTATTTCGGTTAGGAGTCATCTGGAGACAACAGCTGTCTAACGGTGGATTTTACAATAACTTCTTGTTAAAGAATCACTATCTTCGTATTCCTTTAACTACCCACTTAACAGTCTTTTTGAAAATTCTCGATGAAAAAAAATAATGAAGCATTAACTAAGATTTTGATTTATGATTTATAAAATAGATGATGATAGACTAACAGAATAATAGCTAGTTTTGCTATTTTTTAATTCATCATTAGTATAAAATTACGAACGATTTATTTTTAATATATCGTGTTCATTGGCGGTATTAGAGGGGGGGGGGGGTAATGCGGGTGTTGCATGGGACACCCGAAGTTAACGACACCACCAAAAATAAATCTTACAAAAATACTGTTTACAAAAAAAAAGGAATACCGAGTTTCATTAATACATGTCTTACGGTTAAAATTTACCGGTTCTCTGAATTGCAAAATTTTTAAAAAATCTGTAAAATTAAGAATTAAATTTTTCGAAGGAAACCGAAAGAAGAAAAGGACAATCGAAGGAAACCGGTTTGCAGTCAATATGCACACTGTAAGTGACACTGTAAATACGCTCTGTAAATATGAAATGTTGTGTGGGTGTCATTTCCAATAAGTTTTGTGGCTATGAGTTGAATAAAATTGGCCCGAAGTCCATAAATAAATAAATATGTTTATTGCATGAAATTTTTACAAAACTCAAATACATTTTAAGTCTATTTACAATTTTTAAATACTTTTCAGATTGTTTAAACCAATGAAAATCGGAGATACTATATAGGGGGTTATCTATGAGAAAGGATTTGATTCTAGCACTGGTGGTTAGATAAAACCACCAAGTTGAATTAGTAAATAACCGGAAAATGCAGTAAACAAGTTTTAAGCGCTGAGTTGAATGGAAACAGTCCCAAAGTCAATATGAGCACTCAAATTACTCAAAGCAAAGATACCAGGTTCTGGAAATTTACACCTAAAATTGGTTCTGGCGCAGAGGCCCGCAGGCCGGGTGAATTTACTCGGAATGAGTGGTTTTGTACGAAACGATATATTTCTGGCTTACGTTTCCAGCTTACGCTTGAGAAGTTGCATCACTGCTTGTTACTCATTTTTACTTTTCCTCATTTATACTGTATAGGTAAAGTATTGTGTTTGCAAAAATACGGCATGTCATGTGTTGCGAAACCGGGATATCTCTGGAAGTATCCGTTTCAGGTGTTTTTAAGACCTCCTGAGTGGTTTTCACAAAGTCACTTTGTATGGGAAAGATGAGCGTAGCGAATCCGATGTGATGAGGAAATTTTCCGATGTACCCCGCACCCGATTTTTTCCCTTCAAATGAAATGCGCTAAAACCTTTTAATCATTGCGAACAATGGTGTCCACTCCTAATTTTTAAAGAATCATGATAGTTCTGTATAACTAATAGGATAAATATGGGCATTTCCTTCGTT
Source organism: Microvelia longipes (assembly GCA_018340805.1). Lineage (NCBI taxonomy): Eukaryota > Metazoa > Arthropoda > Insecta > Hemiptera > Veliidae > Microvelia > Microvelia longipes. Next base: position 7,641,233 of record JACMZG010001863.1, read on the forward strand.
CAAAGGAAACTCCAGAAAATGAGTGTTTCTTCAGCCACGCATTAATAGTAATTAAATGAAAGTCAGCTAGTTGATAATAAGACGGCCAATTGGCCCAATATTTTTTGTTTTTACATATCGCGATAACTCCTGTAAAAATTAACACTTTTTCTTAAACTTATACAACTACTGAAGCACAGCGAGATTTGATCTTTGAAATCAGGTTAATAATTACTCTGCCCTTCTGGTGCGAAGATGTAAGAATATTGCTTAATTTTCTTTGCGAATTTCCTTGGGCAAAAATTCGCTAATGATACATCTTTATTTTATGCCAATTATAATCATTCATTAAAAACAAGCGGTATATGGAGGTTTTAATCGTTTAAGTAGTAAAATACATATTAAAAAAATTATAAATATAATACAAACAGCCTAGTAAAATAATGCACTTCATATTAACGTGCATCTTGGTAAATCTTTCGGCATCCACCCTCCCCCCTCCCTCTCTATCACATACGATTACCCCTCCCAGGATGGGGTACAAATACCGCTACTGGATGTGACATTTACGTAAAAAATTGGGTTCGGGGTACCTGGGAACTTTTCCCAACTCATCCTCCCTTCTTCGCACTCGCTTCGCTCGTCGTTAGAATATCCAAGTCGTTAAATTTATACTGTAACACCTCCTTGGACTCGCTTTACTCGTCCTCAGATAGATAATACATAATTTAATTTCCAGTGGTCACCCATTCAAGCACTGAACTCTTATACATGACTACATGCATGCTAAATCTCAATTTTATCGCATCATTTTTCCGCGTTTTATGAGTTTTTGAAATTTTGCTGAGTCATTATCGCGGGTTAATGACGAAAAAAAACATATTTTCCGAATAGCACAACTACAGCGGTAGACTGATTTTTGTACAAAGTTTCTAGCATAAATTCACTAGGAGCTAGGATGATAGTAGACTAAAACACACGTACATATAGTGAGAGAACTTTGCAAAAACCACTCTGGAGGCCTTAAAAATACCTCAAATGTGGGTAATTCCGGTGGCATCCCGGTTTCGGATACTTTTACTAACACACTACTTTTCCTATACCTACGGTATAAATGAGGAAAAGTAAAAACCAAGTCCTAAAGGGATTAGTTTTTTGTCTCTTATTACAAAAATTAAAGTATAAACTAATAGCTGATATTTTGTAAATTTATTATAAAAATAAGCTCTTTTATTTTCCCTGCATATATACTACAGTGTAAATAAACATAGAAAAGAACGTCAGGACTTAAAGCCTCTGATTGGTGAGTTAAGATTAGGGAGAAAACTATAATCCCTAGCAATGGCTTCACCAGAGCCCTTCATGACTCACAATGGTTAAAATCACAAAGGGACAACTCCATTTTCATACAATCTCCTACTCGAATTACAGTTTCAGAAAGGGTTTCAGTTGGGAAGTCGTAGTAATTACGCTGAGCACTAGAGCGTTAAGTAATATAATGCTAGGCGTAGACACGAGTCTGACACACTGTCCGATACGCTCCCTTAGTGGCTTGAATTGCTTTTCTGACATACGACGTACTCACTTAAATGTAATGACCAAACTATTTATGTCGAAATTGTTTTCAGTATGGGTGAAGAGTTCATCTAAAGAAACCAGGTTTGTTTTTATTAAGCTATGGTCAGTGACGGAGATATAATTACTAAACTGGTCCTATTTGTTGAATTTTTAAAAATCAAATACTAACCAATCAAATACTTCAAATACCAATCAAATACCAATCAAATATTTAGGAAGACAATGAAGTGCGTGTGTTTGCGTAGAGCTCCCTCTAACGGCGCAGGTCTTTTTTAGGACCTCAAGCAAGAGGTACTTTTAACAGTATATTATTGTAATGTAAATAAATGTATATTTATAAAATAAAGAATATTTATATTAAAAAAACCTTAACACCTTTGATAATTATTATAATAAAATAACCTAAACAAAACTACTGTAAATATATGTATAGTAGAATGTTTAGAATAAGAAATAAAACACAAACGATTGATTAATCATAACCTTAATACACTCTTGGAGTAGGTTTAAATGAGGTTTCACAGAGCTTCTGAATGCCCCAAAAAGATGTTTCAAGCCTCTGAATCTATTGAGATATGTTATGCTCCTCTAGTTGTATATCTCTTCGGCTAGGGACATACAAGTTTCATACAACACCTGTGGTTGAGCTTTATTATGTTTTAAAGGCAGTGCTTCCAGTCCTTATATGAATAACCTAAATTTTTCTGTTCTTATTTATCGCAGAGACAGAGGGGCTTGAATTTTTGTATAAGTGCTCAACTGAAATGTCAGATAGGCTGAAGTCGAACAGGATAAAAATATTGCTTAAGAAAAACGACTGTCATCCAATCTTTGCAAAACCGCAACTTAAGACTATACATACCCTATAATCAGAAACTATTCTATTTTAGAGCGCGAAGGATTTGGCTGCAATACCCCCCCCCCCCCCGCTTACTTTGGTTTTACAGCAACATGGTGGCTATCCTGTTGTACTATATCGTCTTAGTAGTTTTGTAAGTTGCATATCGTCAAAGTATAAGCAAATTTCCAAACATATTAACTAATATGTTTGACATGTGTAACTATATATGTTAACCAAGTAAACGGTAAGCAATGCTTCTAATAAAATTTAGGTTAACATAGCTGGAGCTATGCCTGACATCGTATTAAAAACCACTCTGAAATTCTTAAAAACGCCTAAAACAGGTGATTCGCTGATAAATCTAAGTTTTCGGTTTTTAGGCGTGATATAAGAGCTTTGACGTTGGATCACTATATTATTTATTCTAACGTACAGAGTAGCGACCTAAAACTAATGCCAAATTAAGCTTTGGCTGAGCATGATATTCAGAGGATAAGACAAGCGAGTCCGAATTCACATAGTAAATCCCAGACGTTTTTCGTGAATAACCAATAGAAAAATGAGTAATGAAGTTGTTGTATTCTGAGCGTAGAGAGACCCAAGTTTTAACACTCCGTTTACTAGTTTGTTGTTTGTTTTATTCTGAAACCAAAAGTAGCGAGAACGAAGTAATACCGTCTTTGGTTAACCATGACATCCTGAAGCGAAGACGGTTCGAAGCTGTGAGGAAAAGTACCGAGGTACCTCCAACCCGATTTTATAAACTATCTTTTATCTCCTTAAACTTACATTCGATCTAGATACTTTTTAAATACCGAATAACTTAATATTACGCAATAAACAAACAAACATACCGAAAAATATTAACATTGAATTGATCTATTGTTCATAAAAACAAATACAGACACAGCCAAAACACAATGAAACAAAGAAAAACATGACAGGATCAAAAAATATAAACGTTAGTAACCCATAAGGATGCAGAAGTAGAGGGAGGTTAATGTGGAAATACTGTTTTCTCATTGGTCTAAGTAACATCCTTAATAAGAACACAATTATCAAACAATAAAGGACACCTGGGTGGAAAGGATCTTAAGACAGAGGTCTAATGCCAAGGACTGGGGTCTAAAACGTGGGAATCCAGCCTGATCGCTTTATATTTGTTTTATCGTCGAGGAAGTCATAAAATATGACGTGACACTTAATAAATATTACTTTTAAAAGTAAAAATTATAATATTCGATTAAAAGGATATAAAGGATCATTTGGTGCGGTAACAGAAGGACCCGATCACTGTCTTTTCTATATGGTCCAAAAAAATCGGATACGGGGTACCTCGGAGTACATGGTATATGGTAATATATGCATGGTATATATATGGTATAATATATGCATGGTATATATATGGTATAATATATGCATGGTATATGGTAATATATGCATTGGTAATGGTCAAAACTGTGTTAAACAAAGAAGTTTTTCCAAAAGTTGAGCTACTACTTTTTTTTGAGCTACTACTAGGTTTTCCAAAGTGAGCTACAAATTTTTATATTTTTTTTTAAATTTTCAGAAAATGCAACTCTTTTTAATTTTTTATAAACAATTAAACTGTTTTATGAATGAATGTATATTCTTTTTCTTCAGGAAATTTTCTTGGCTTTCCAACGATATTCATAACTTATTTGTATTATTTATAATACTTTGGGAGTTAAAGCATGTTTTTCAAACCAAGATACGCAACCCTAAACCGGTGCGTAAAGGTGGAAAAACGGTTGAGAATTGACTCCTGGTCAATACCATGTTTTTTTGTAGCCCTTGAGGCATAGAATCACCCCATTCATTTTTTACATAACACTAAACACCCTGTACAAATGTATCACTGAATAATGAAATACAAGGTATTAGTTGCTTTCAAAAAAATTTGTATCGAGAATAAACCAAATTTTACTGTACAATTTATGCAACATTTAATGAAATTACCTTGGTAATGATGAAAAAGGTATGAATAATTATGTATTAATTAAATTAAACTAAAAACTATTTTTAAATTTACTGTTAACTAACCGGCTAAAAAATAAAACAATAACAAACAAAAACAAATAAAATTACACGTAAAAGTCGTAGTCAACCACGAATGACGTCATAATTTGATCAAACTACGTTCTGAATGTCATCGCGACTGGTGCGCTCCTATATCAACGACAAAATAATTAATTACATATTAACATTTTTTCAGGGCTGATACATTCTCACTAAATTATATGTTTTTCTATTAAAATTAAGTTGCCAGACTAAAATATCAGGTACTAATTTTACAATTCTCTCTTGTAACTCCCCGAGGCTTAATCAGGTTAAATAACACTTTACACCCAGAAAAACAGGGTGTAAACCTTAATTTTTCTTCTCATAAGATGTAAAATAATAGAATATTCTCTGCAGCATCGTATAATGGTGTAAAGACTAGTACATAAATGTATAGTGGTTTTAAGGACGCACGGCAGGTGGGTATAGATAACCACTGAGCAAGGTGCCTTTGTCAATAACGTCTATAAACTCGTTCCCAATACAATTTTATACCATCACCGAGTATATTCAACTTTTATGTGCAATAGTTATCACCTGTCTATGTATGACTTTAAACAAGTCAAGTTCAATAACTTCACAATGTCAAAGTCATGTCGAAGTAGAACTTACTACCTATTGACTCATTTTAATATAAAATAATCGACGAATCAGAGTCACATTGCTTTATTAAACATTGAATACCAAAAATTTAATGTCTAAATTTTAATAGCAATTTTCACTTTGTCTTATTTATACCTTAGGTATGTAGGAAAAGTACTGTGTTCGCGAAAAATCCGAAACCGGGATTTTGTGCTTAATATTTTTGTATAAAACACCTGAATTATCCGTTTCTGGTGTTTTATGGCCTCCTAAGTGGTTTTCGCAAAGTTGTCTGTCTGTATGTGTGTTTATCTGGTATCATCGTTGCTACCAGTGTATTTATTCTTGAGAGTTAAAACTTTGTACACAAATTAGTCTATATGTGTAATTGTGTTGTCTGGAAAATATTTTTTTTATGACGTTATTATCTGCGGGATAATGACGTCATAAAAAATTAACTCTTCCTAAATTTCGAAAAAACATAAAACGCGGAAAATGTAGCGATCAATTTGAATATTGACTCGCATAAAGGTGTATAAGACAACATATGTGCCGTGTTTTATCTCATTGTCAGCATTAGTTCAATTTTTATCAAGTGACGTGTGTACGTTTATTTAAAAAATTGTAAAAATCGGTTGTAAAAAAAAGTTGAAATTCGGTAATAGTATATACAATTTTACGTTATAAATAAGTGCACCAAGTTTCGTTTAAATACGACAAGTATATCCTTGATTTTTGTTAGGATCATAAATGTTAAGCGGCATTTAGAGTGGTCAATGTTGCAGTATATATATATATATATATAATATATATATATATATATATATATATATATATATATATATATATATATATATATATATATAATATATATATATATATATATAACGATTTATACATTCTGAGGACAAACGAAGCGAGTCCGAATTAGGAAGGATGAGCGTAGCGAATCCGGTGTAATGAGTAAAAATTCCGAGGTACCCCGTTCCCGATTATTTTATCATTCGTCAATAACTATAATCAAGCAAAGTCCAATAACATTATAATAGTAGATCTTATTGACACATCTACTTGTTCAAAGTCATTTAGAAGAAGATCTTATTGACACATCCACTTGTTCAAAGTCATTTAGAAGAAGATCTTATTGACACATCCACTTGTTCAATGTGAAAATTATTTAGAAGTAGATCTTATTGACACATCTACATGTTCAATGTCAAAGTCATTTAGAAGTAGATCTTATTGACACATCCACTTGTTCAATGTTAAAACAATTTAGAAGTAGATCTTATTGACACATCCACTTGTTCAATGTGAAAATCATTTAGAAGTAGATCTTATTGACACATCCACTTGTGTTCACATCCACTTGTTCAATGTTAAAAGAAGTAGATCTTATTGACACATCTACTTGTTCAACAAAGTCATTTAGAAGTAGATCTTATTGACACATCCACTTGTTCAATGTTAAAATAATTTAGAAGTAGATCTTATTGACACATCCACTTGTTCAATGTCAAAGTCATTTAGAAGTAGATCTTATTGACGCATCCACTTGTTCAATGTTAAAATAATTTAGAAGTAGATCTTATTGACACATCCACTTGTTCAATGTCAAAGTCATCTAGAAGTAGATCTTATTGACACATCCATGCACTTGTTTAATGTCAAAGTCTTCTTGTTTATAAAATGTAATACCGAAAATTCAAAGTCAATTTTTTTAAATGCACCTGTCTATATGATATTAATCAAGTTCAAGAACTTTCGTCCAAGTCATGTAGACGAAGGAAACTATTCACTTATTTAAAAATAAAGTGAGCGAATTATCAAAGTGTAATCAAAGCCGTATTGTTTACTTAAAAAATTATCTAACACTAAATGTTCACATTTTATAGCCAATGGTTCTAGGGCTGTACCCGTACCTTTATTGTATTGAATTGCTTTGTCACTATTCGTCGTAGAAACTTTAAATTTTGTACACATGCTGATGAGTCTAACGTCTTCCGGTGTTTCATATCATGCTTAGAAACTCATTTTGTAGTCTTCATTAAATAAATCTAATTATATGCTTGAAGCTTTCTGCAGGTTTTAGTAAGACCTGTACCAAATTTTAAAAAATGGTAAAAATTGTGGCAATGATTTGGGAATCAAATTGAATTTTTCCGTGATAAAAATAAGGCCGTGTAACGTCACAAGGTCAATAAATAAAAATTGTGAAGTAAAATTATTTTTACTTCTTATTATCTTCTATTCTTATTACTTCTAATTATCTTATGATAAGATAACAAACTTGATGATCCAAGGTCAGTTTCAAAAGTAAAAACTTTTGAGAATTAAACTTTTGGACTTTTTGGCGTCTAGGGATTTTATTTGTCTTAGCAGTATACCCCATAAATAAATTAGGAATAAAAGAAATCAAATGTCTCTCTAAACATAATGCGTCGCAACAGTCAACCTCTACAAGACATCGTGAAGCCGAACTGAACAGCGACGGTGCAGAGAGCAGGCTCTGATACCCTGGTTGAGACCTGGGTCCAGCCTGAATAAGAGTTTCGAAGGTAAAATGCCTCGGATAAGAGAACTCAACTGTCCCTGACGCTTTTAATAAAGCCCAATTATAAAAGATGGCTAATGTTGTTAGGTCAAAAATCCTGGCGCAAAGGTCCGCAAACCGGGCAAATTTTCTTTGAGATATATGGGCTTCTTTACTTAAAAATAAATTAATTGCTAAGTTTTCGGTTCATTCTTCATAGCCAGACCAGAACTATCGCTGGTCTTTAGTTGGAAAGTGCGGTATAAGTGGAAGCGCACGTATTTATACTAAAGAGATTACAATACGACGCCGCTTATCCTACCTGTTATAGAATAGTTTATTTTAATATTTGTTTTGTTGACATTATGATTTAATTGTGAGTTCCTTATATGTATGTTAATAAAGAACTAGATTATTCATAAATATCTATCTTAAAATACAACCAAAATCGACACAATACAACATTTTCACACTCATCAACTCATAGTTCATTCACAGCTGACTGTCAATTATGCTAATAGTCAAAATATTTTAGCGCATTTCCTTAAAATGTTTTGAAAAAATCGAGTAGCGTGTATAGCGATGCTCGTTTTGTATTTCTAGACTATAAGCCGAAAATTTAAACAAGAAATTGATTGTTAATCTTGTTAGTAAGCATTTGCCTTTAGTCAGCAGCTTGTTAGTCACGTACAATTTGTCAAATGACAATGCGCCATTGCAATGGTGATTTTTAGCATAGGATATAATAAGAGAGGACATTTTCTATCTCAATCAATTGAAATAAGCTTGAAACCTCTTTTGGGAGCTCACACAGGACATTTTACAACCAAGGATCTTGAATAAAGGGGATGACGCACTAAGTCGATTTGCCAAACAAAAAGTGACCCAATCGAAAACCAAAAAAATAGAGAGAATTCAACAGGACACACAATTCAAAAACCAACTGCACATGCTTGTTACAAACTTCGCATGCTTACAATTCTTATAACAGCGCGTGTCTTAAATTTTAGAGGTAAACTTACCTCTCAATGGTTTCTTATTATTTATTGCTTGAGAAGGTTATAAACACGCTTAAATTATCACTCACTGAAGTGGTTAAGTCTAGTCCAAAATTTAAAATTAAATAAGCACAAATGATTTAACAAGCACCACAAATGTAACAATCACGAGAAGCACAGAAGAAAGTTAGGAAGCAATATCGACAACCTTGCTACATAACCTGCGTTTGGCGCCTTTTATAATTATAACCAACGGGAAGGTAAGTTTGCTCCTATTTCTCTATCTCATACAACTTCCATGGAGTCAGAAATATTTCAAGATCCTTGTTTATAACCTCATTGAAACTTCCTCTATGAGTAAGTTAAGGTAAATAAATCAATTGTCGTCTGCTTTTCACACATATTTGTTTTTCGTTTTGTTTTATACACGTTGTATTATGTAAGTAACAGTAATTGTATAACTTTATTTTATTATTATATTAATAGTTGAGGGTTTTTAGGTTACTTTTTCTATCTTTCAAAATTCAACCCCTAGAGTCTCTTTATAATAATATCTCTATAATTTTTAGCGGATTTTCACCAGAAACTGATTTGTATCTGTTTACAAAAAATATGCCTTCGTTATCTCTGATACGGTTTCTAGTCCGCTACATTTTATTTACATTCAAACTTATTACATTCGTTTACGTAAATATAGTTGGCATAAATTGTATTTCTTTATCAAATATTAAAGAACCAATAATGAAGAGATAAGAACATTGACCATGTAGGTTATTGCACTAAGACAATAATTAAAGAAATAAAAGTTTTCCTAACCCTACTTTACCTACATAAATATAATCAGTATACTTATTATTTTAATATTCTTTATCTTTCTTATTATTGTAATTATTATTTTACCTAATTAAATAAAAAAACTGTACATTTAAACTGAACACTTAATGAACATAATTTTGATTATTCGAAGTAATATTTATCATTCAGTATAAAATAATGAAGACACTAGTAAAAGGTTTAACAGGGTTTACTATCATAAACCCGACATTATATTTCTTTCTAAGAGTTATTACTCAAGGTAACAATATACATTAATATTCTATGATACAAAATATTGTATTTTTCATTTTTAAAAATTAAGATAAAAAATTTGCGCTGCAGTGGATTTTTTTATCTTGGCTACAAATATCTTATTACGATATGTTCATTACTTTATGTGGGGTTGCAAATATCTTATTACGATATGTTCAATACTTTATGTGGATGTGGAGCTGCAAATATCTTATTACAATATGTTCATTACTTTATGTGGGGTTGCAAATATCTTATTACGATATGTTCATTACTTTATGTGGGCTTGCAAATATCTTATTACGATATGTTCATTACTTTATGTCGGGTTGCAAATATCTTATTACGATATGTTCATTACTTTATGTGGGCTTGCAAATATCTTATTACGATATGTTCATTACTTTATGTCGGGTTGCAAATATCTTATTACGATATGTTCAATACTTTATGTGGAGCTGCAAATTTCTTATTACGATATGTTCAATACTTTATGTGGAGCTCCAAATATCTTATTACGATATGTTCATTACTTTATGTGGGGCTGCAAATATCTTATTACGATATGTTCATTACTTTATGTGGGCATGCAAATATCTTATTACGATATGTTCATTACTTTATGTGGGCATGCAAATATCTTATTACGATATGTTCAATATTTATGTGGGAGCTGCAAATTTCTATTACGATATGTTCAATACTTTATGTGGAGCTCCAAATATCTTATTACGATATGTTCATTACTTTATGTGGGGCTGCAAATATCTTATTACGATATGTTCATTACTTTATTTATGTGGGGTTGCAAATATCTTATTACGATATGTTCAATACTTTATGTGGAGCTGCAAATATCTTATTACGATATGTTCATTACTTCATGTGGGGCTGCAAATATCTTATTACGACATGTTCATTACTATATGTGAGGCTGAAATATGTTTGTTCCCACAAATTTTTTTTTTAAAACTAGAGATGTAAGTCAATAATTAATTGGTTCTTTTTTATGTCACTTTTTAATTTGGTACACCGTTGTGGCTTCTTTGGATAATTATCCAAATTATCTTGGTCAAGATAATTATCTTGATCCATATAAGATAATTATCTTGGGTCAAGAGAAATTAGGTTTATTTGCCTGGTAGTGCGGCTGTAAAGTAGACACTTTAAATCTGCATAATTGTCAATTAAGAATTATTGTAGCCTCTGCAACAAAACATGCATTGATGGATCCTGCATTGGTAAAATTTTATTTAACAGCCTCCAGTAAAGTCTGTAAAATTTTACTTAACAAAAGGTAAAATCTTATTTAACAAATTTTATACATCCGCTCCGCATTTCTGTAATAGAGTTTTTATGAATTCTGTAACTTATTGATCTCGTCAAAAAAATAGTATACGTATGTACTTATTTACGTATACGTAAAAGTAGCCTACGTATACAATATATTGGCATTAAGTAATTTTTAAACCATTTCAGACATTATTGCAGGTTGTTAAGTAAAACTTTACAGATTTTACTAAAGCTTGTTTTGTAAAACTTTTCAGACTGTACTAGAAATTTATAAGTAAAACTTTATTGACTTAACTGGAAGTTGTTAAATAAAACTTTACCGTCTTTACTGGAGGTCGTTAAGTAAAATTTTACAAGCGTTTCCAAAGTAAAACTTTAATAACTAAAGATTTACTGAAGGTTATTTAGTAAATTTTTACAGACTTTATTGGAAGATGTTAAGTAAAACTTTATCGACTTTACTGAACGTTGATAAGTAAAACTTTACCAGCGTTTGTAAAGTAAAACTTTACAGATTTACTGAAGGTTATTGAGTAAATTTTTACAGACTTTTTTGGAAGTTGTTAAGTAAATTTTTATAGAATTTACTGCTGGTTGTTACGTAAAACTTTACAGACTTCACTGGAAGTTGTTAAATAAAACTTTAACGACTTAACCAGAGGTTGTTAAGTGAGACATTACCGACTTTTCTGGAAGTCGTTAAGTGAAATTTGGTGGTACTTGGTTACTGATTGGTTATTGAATTAGTTTATTGGTAAAAAATTAATTGAGGCAGTGTCAGTGTTTTGTTGCAGAGGCATTGAAATCATACTTTACTGACAATCATGCAGACCTGTATTTATATTCAACCGCCCTAGTTAACTTTATAAAAGCCATAATTTAATGGAATAACATTAACAGAATTAATTTTGCATGGTGTGCCCAATGGTTATGCTGGTTTAGCATAACAATATGTAGTTCCCTGTTAAAATTGTTCAGATTTATTTTAGATAAAGTGAGATCTAAATTCAACGAGCCGATGAAATAATTAACAGTTGTTGACAAAATAATCAACCATGACAAAAAAGTATATTTTGTCATGATAGGTGACCAGGGGGGTTCTGAGCCCGGAAAGTCCTATTTCAACACCTCTGCGGCTGTTAACTAAATTCGTTTGTGTCATCCAAAATAACATCTCCTTTTATCGATTTTTTATCTCAACTACTGTTTTAATTAAAATATACTGTATTAATGTACTGCATTTTGTACAAAATATCAAATTTTTGAGAAAAATGCATACAGCATGTAAAAAGTTACAAGTAGACAAAAAAACCGCTTATCTTCATTACATATGAATTAATATTAAAATGTCAAAAAACGTGAAGCTTTAAGTAATTAAGCAACGATTTTTCAAGATCAAGTTCAAAGTTATTTATTTGACAAAAAAAAGATCCAAAAAACAGGCAGGTGCATCTCAACAATTATAAGTTATCAAAATTGAAGCTGCAAAGATAATCAAATTACGAAATAAACCATCGAACATCCTGAAACAAGTCTTAATACCAAGGTTGTTTTCCCGCGCTTTGTTCTCTTGCTTTAATACTCACTTCTCATTGGCTGAAACAATTTTTCAAGGATTCGTTTTTTTAATCTTTTTAAAAATGAAAGATTAAAACAGCACGTAAGGATATAATTATCCTCCTGCAAAATATTTTACTTATCATTGTGTGTGAATATATTTTACGAATATATTTGTGTGTTATACATGAATTATTTATCTTTATATAGCTAAATTAAGATGAAGACCAAGGTTATGTATTCTTAGTTTTTTTTAATAATTTTAATAAACTTTGTTTTTTTTTGGTGACCATGAAAAATTTGTTGACTTTTTGACCATGAAAATGAACTTAAAAATAAAATAAAGTTTAAAAAATAATTAATTGTTAATGCTATATTATTTAAACTTAGCTTAATAAATTCTTTAAAAAAATCTACAGTTAATGGTTGACTTTTAGTAAGATTTTTTTGGTAATGTGTTGAAATAACTGAATAAAGGGATGCTGAGAATTGTTTTATTTATTTCAGATTTATCTGATATCATGAGGGGGGGGGTTTGGAATTATAGTCGAGGGAATCTTCGTTATAGAGATGCTATTACTTAAAAGACCCACTCGGTTAATTTTTTAAAAAAAAAAATACCCTATTATTTTTAATTTAATCAAATAGTACTAAATTACTGCACTACTTTTTAAACAGAACGCTTATAATACAAAACAAAACAAATAAATCGCGAAAAGCCTAAAACAATTGATTTATAAAAATCTCAGTAAAAACACATTTCATGAAGTTTACACTGAGTCCCTTAAACCCCTAATAAAATATGTATTAAATCTCCCCCATGTATTGAGAATTGAGATACGGTAAGCTCCCTCTAATAATATATCTCTATGGCCTATTCTATAGGGGTTTTCAAAGTGGGGAACACGTACTACTGGTGGTACACGTATGGGGTTTTGTTATTACACAGAAACATTTATACCTTTTGTAAAAAAATAAAATAAACCGAAATTATGGAAAATCGATAACAATTAGTAGTATCGTCATTTTCAGTGAATTCAATATTGTATTTTTTTTAAATGGGTGATTCTCTTCGTATTATTTATAACTATTATTGCTACGTTCATCCTCTATACTTCGGACTCGCTTCGCTCGTCCTCAGATTATGCAATTCGCCAAATTTTTACTGCAACACGTCTTTAGACTCGCTTTGCTCGTCCTCAAATAGTAAATACATCCCTTTCACCCCTTCAATCTCACCTATACAGCACTGACCCCGCTCAATACTGCTTAACATTTATGATCCAACAAAAGCCATATACTTGTTGTCTTGAAACGGAACTCAGTGTACTTATTTAATATGTAAAGGTGTATATTTGTACCAAATTTCAACTTAATCGGACTTTTTAATTTTTTTTAAAAACGTACACAAGTTATTTGATAAATATAATGAAGATAAAAAATAATGATGCTGATAAAACGAACTTGGCTCATATATTACTCTTGTGCATGGCTACTCGCGTGCTACATCTCAATCCGATCGCACCATTTTTCTGCGATTTATGATTTTTCGACATTGTCGCTGAATCATTATTGCGGGTTAATGACGTCATAAAAAATATTTGTTTAATAGCACTACTACAACGGTAGGTTGATTTTTGTACCAAGTTGCAACTCTCTAGTATAAGGACGCTAGGACTTACGATGATAACAGGTACAGACACACACATACACACACGTATTTAATCAATCGAAGAATCAGCTACCGTCGATACTTGCTGTTGGATATGAATATCCCTGGACCGGTTTCGGCATAACACCATCATCAGCAGGCGGGGCAACTCTCGAGCTCTCAACTAATAAAGTTATATCAGTGATTAATTTCTAGTCTCAATGAGCACGACGAGCCCTCAGAAGATTTTTTTTCAAACACAATACTTTCCCATATACCTACGGTATAATCGATGGGAAGTAGCAATAAGTCACGTAATTTATGATTAGGATTGAGTCAATAGAATCGTTATTATGTTTCAATTGTTTATACCTCTGATTAGAACAGGGTGGTCTATCAGTATGTTGTTTGGCATGTCGTCATCTGGCAGATGTTCCAACCGTCTAGCTTTTCCTTAAACCCGCATATCTGCTCCTCGTGCGTATCAAGCATTGGGAGGGAAAACAGTTCTTAAAGATCGTTACTTTGACTTTTACCCTCATAGTGTGAAAGAGTTGACACTAGTAAACTTACTTAGGCTCTTTTGTTACTTTAACAAGAGTGTTATTTTTACATAACTGTCTAAAGTTTGTAAAATGTACTTTTATAACGTTGTAAAAGTAACTTTTTATAAAAAGCTTATAAAATATTAATAATTTACAAGTACAAGATTAAAAAGTACTAGTTTGAAGTTTGAAATAATTCGTTATAAAGATTTCTAAAACCAAAGCAATGCTAGAGTATATTCTCTTCTGTAGGTGAAACATTAGCAGTAGAGCAGACCAAGTACTGCAATTGCAGCAAAGAACAAAACACTATATACTTCTATAACTCCTAATCCCCATTCTATTTTCTTAAGTCCTATTAGAGAGTATGAAATAACAACCTATATAAATAAAATAAAATGTCTTTCAGCTCCGAGTACCGATATGATAACTTCCGATAATAAGGTTATACAGAGCCCCTCAGAGCCTCAACAAAATGTTTTAGGCTAAAGTGAATAATAAGTTTTTCGAACAAGGGCTGATACGTTGATAACAAGGCTCGCTTCGCTCGTGACGCAATGTGAAACGAAACCCTCTGTACACAGCTCAGTTTCGCCACATACTGGTTTCTACTGTTTCCTTTCTTATGCTGACTTGCTCCGCGTTTTTTAGTTTTCCCTTTTCTATGTCTATAAAAGCAGCTTTAAGAGATGAATTTCCTCTGGAATATATAAAGTTTTAGGGATGTCTGATATATCAAGGGGTGAACGCTTCAAGCAGGTGTTGATTCGTTACGTAAATATATATCCTATATACATCAAGGATTTCAACTTTACCCTCCTCATACACCCCTAACTCCCCTCCATCGCATGGTGACCCTCAAAACTCAGCTAATAATTATATTCCAATACAAAAAAAAGATTAAATAAGACAAAAATAAAAAGAACAATAAATGAAGATACCCACAAGGACGTGAGAGAAAACAAACCTTGAACATTTATTAGCCATTTTCTTCCTGCAATATTAAGGGTAAAGTTTTGTAGACGATGACCAATGGATCTGCCAGTTTGAATTTGTGGAATCAAATCTTATTGGATGTATCTATAAATTAAATAGTTTGTCCGCCGAATCTTTGTTGGAACCAAACCGTGCTGGTTTAGTCTATAAAACCAAAATTCCCATTTTGGGTTTTATATACTAGATTAGAATCACTATATTATACTATACTAAAATACTATACTATACTATGGAATACTATACTTAAATGCTACCTTCTTATATTTTTCTAGATTTTAAGATATTGTAAAATTTATATTTTACAAGTTTTTCATTATATTACTAATCCTAAAGTCCACCATTGAACTAAAGCCATCACGGCACCACGACTTAGGTCGATTTGCATGAAATAATTAAAATTATTATAAATATTAATTTATCGAAGCATGTATCTTTGTTATTTATGCAATAAATGGTTATTTATTTATTATAGAATACTATGCTAGGTATACTAGAATGACTATATATTGGAATAAACATTTTTATTTTGAATTTTAGACTGTGTTCTAAAATATAGAAATAATGTTTATACTAAAACTCTTAAAGAAGAAAGGTTTTTTTTTACAAAATTTTTACCGATGTAAAATCGTACTTCTATTAATCCCATAAAATATAACAAGAACCATACTAGTGATGGTAGAGGTAGTGAAGAGTAAGAGGCGATAGATCGCCTAGTTGGTTGGCCACATTATCGGGCCCTTTTTACTAATCACATTGATAAAGATAGTGTTCTACCTTATAAGCTCTAATGTCTATAAAACAAATTGTAGACCCCTGAGGAAATGGAATATCCGATTTTAATAAAATTAGTTTACACCGTGAGAAAATTTAATAAAATTTTATATCATCTAAAAAATATATTTCTAAATTTATATTTTTCTATTATTTTATTACCGAATAACTAAAAAAATGTGCCGGCTTTACAGCATTCATTCTTCAAAACCCAACTTTATAACGCAACTTTAGAAGTGCAGGGTTTTTTGTGTATAATTAACAGAAGAACCGTGACTTTAATGTAAGTGTTCATAGATTGATCTAAAGACAAAACGTGTTTCGCTGCCAGACTAAGCTTTCTACTCTCGAAACCATGAGGCAGAAACTTAAATATTTTATTTAAGCTACTATTGAGGGTCCAAAATTTAGCCTAAACCCAGGGTCAATAAAGGCCAATCATCTTTTAAGAGTGCCTGGCATCTCACAGGATAGAAACCACTAGCTTAACGGCCCTATCGAATGACGGCGCTTGATAGGATTTTCATCCCTCGCATGAAAATAATAGAGCCCCAGACTGGGATTGAACCCGATAGCATGTGTGCCAACCCGGACAATCCGGGTTCAATCCGGACATCTTCCGGATGAACCGACCGACATTTGTTTTAGACTAAAGAATTCCAGTGGTTTAATTGTTATAAGTTATAACTATTACACCACCGGGATAGTCTAAAATCACCCTGAGAAAGCCAAATTACAGATATCACATTAAAGCTGGGGTGAATAAACTTTAAAATTTAAAGTTCAAAATGATTTCCGAAGCCATGAATTACTTGCGTGACTTAATAGAAAATTTGTGTAGAAACCGCATGCAAGTTTCTTGAACTTAAAAATAACAATAGGAACTTAATTGAAACGATTTAAAAAAAATGAATTTTGTTACTAACCCGTCAGATTTTTTGCTTAAAATTATTGCGGTTGACATATGTCTGCTTTGAGACTATTCTTAAACAAACAATTTATTCAGGGGCTTATTTCGGTAGAGTCCTTGTCGGCAAAGAATTATTTTTTTACGTCGATGAAGAAATTAAAGTTATAAATTCCTGATGAAGAGGGCGTTAATGAGGAAGATGATTTTCCCATGTAGTTCAACTAGATAGTCAAGAAGCAAGAATGGAAGACTAAAGTCTTTTAAATCCATCAAACTTCAATCACATTTATAGCTAGCATAGTTCCTGAGCTATTTATATTTGCTTACATGTAAACAAATACATACATACAATAGCTCAAAGTCAAGTACTCTTCAATAAAAGACATCAAATTAATTAAATACTCTCATAACAACATTATTTAATTTATTACAATTTTCTAAATTAATTATTTTAAATTGTTGGATTGATGAGTAATTCTTAGCATTTTTATTTACTTGAATATATATATATATATATATATATATATATAATATATATATATATATATATATATATATATATATATATATATATGCCCTGTATTATTAAATGTCTTGCAGGATTTCCTAGGAGGTATATTGCCTTTACATCTCCCTTTTGGTTCTCCTTTGACTAATATTTTTGTAAAGGACATTTTTTTCCTTATCATTTTTCATTACTACAAACTGAGTCCAACTGTCAAGATAAGATTTTATTATAAGATTTTACTTTTGTGTATTTTAAATATTGGCAATAAAGTATTTTTTGAATTGAAATTTGCATGGCAACCCCTTAGTACCTCTTATACTTAATCTGTTGTGTTTTTACAGTAATACTTTATGACGAAAGAATTCAAAAGCCTTAGATAAATCTACAAGTTTTGCCATAATCTTTTTACTGTTATCTAAATTATCAACCAAGTTATTTAACAGATTATCTAATGCTAATATTATAGATCTTGCTTTTATAACAGGGCTGATTTGAATGATTTTTGTGGAATGGGTTTGATAGCAAGAAAAGAAAGCATAGTTCCATAATTGACAGTTTTTTTAAGTACAATGCAAAATATCGCATGACACAAGATTGCAAAGAAACTAAATATTGTTATTATCTGTTTAAAAAAAATAAAATAATGACAAATCAAAAACATGAAATCTTCTCACTAAACAGGTGTTAAAATTATGAATAACCTAGGATCCCATCTACACGAAACAAACAAAAAATTCACCAAATAATCTCTAAAATTATAAAACAAAAGACAATTAAAATTTCTTTTGATGCATTGTTATGAGATATTAAATGAAATTTGTTTGGAGCGAATTGTAAGAAATTGTGGTTGCATATAACCGCAAAGGAAATACAAAACTTGCAACATCTGATGACCCCATTAAGGGAAATAATTGATGTTTTTTTCGCTTCGCTAATAATTTTATAACGAAACCCTGAATAATTTCTTTTGTGTTATGTTTTTTTGTTGTTTTGTATTATTTTCCAATTTTTTTATATGGCATTTGCCATGCGGGCCGCTTTGCATTTATCTCAAATCGCGGGCCCTATTGGGACACCAAGCGTCGCAAAAATTAACCGGTTTCAAATAATATAAGTTTTGCATGGCAAACATAATCGCGGTAAGAGAGCACTGCTCGTGATTGGTAAATACTTAAATTGATATTCTTCGAAATTTTAAGTAAAGGGCAGAGTGGGTTTAGCCTCTGTCGGAGTGAGTTTAGCCTCTGTCGGAGTGGGTTTAGCTTCTGTCGGAGTGGGTTTAGCCCTGAGTTTAGTCTCTGTCGGTGTGGGTTTAGCTTCTGTCAGAGTGGGTTTAGCCTCTGTCGGAGTGAGTTTAGTCTCTTTCGGTGTGGGTTTAGCCACTGTCGGAGTGGGTTTAAACTCTGTCGGAGTGGGTTTAGCCTCTGTCGGAGTGGGTTTACCCTCTGTCGGAGTGAGTTTAAACTCTGTCGGAGTTGGATTAGCCTCTGTCGGAGTTGGTTTAGTCTCTGTCGGAGTGGGTTTAGCCTCTGTCGGAGTTGGTTTAGTCTCTGTCGGAGTGGGTTTAGCCTCTGTCAGTGCCCTGACATGATTAGACGTAACGAAACAAAGAGGGACATGACATTATGTCGAGCCACCATTAATGGCAAATGTCGAATGATTAAACAGTTGCCAGAAACACTGAACCCCGAGGACCCTGTAAAAATGTTTCAACATTCAATCACACAATGTATTGACATACAGGGGTTTTCAAACATATTGTTACTACGAACTATAAACCATCCAATGTACCATCATGTATTATATGTACCCTTAAACATTAGGGGGGATGGACTAATATTCCCCCTTTCCTCATACAACAGATATGATAAGCCCATAATGTGCGAATCAACTTAGCTTCCTTATTTCCAAATACATATTTCATTATTATTTTTTCAATATAAGTATTAGATTTTCGGTGTACCACCAATAGTGCCTGTACCATCAGTAGTACGCGTACCCCTAGGCATAACTCCTTTGACCTCTCAAACGAGCACAAAGCAAATACATCACAAAGCTAATTATTTCAATAGCAATGATTATTCATATAAATTTTAAATATAAGTTATATATAAATATATAATAAATATAAATTATATTTAAATATATATCAAATATAATTATAAATTATAATTAAATATACAATATGCATTTATTTAAATAAACAAATAAAATTATTTATAAACAGATAAATACATAAATTTCCTTTTTAGAAGTTTATAAATAACAAAATTGTAAATATATATTGATATTTTTTTAATGCTTTTGTAAACGCAAATGGTGGAAATAAAGAAGTTCATTATTTATTATTATTATTATTATTACACATTTTAGAAAATAAAAAAGCTATCCCAAAAGATCTTAAAAATAAATGCAAGTTACACTGAAGTGCATATTAGAATCAAGACAGGTGGCGCAGAGGTCATATCGGTCCATTACACAACTATCTTTACAACTTTTATATCATAATCTTATTTATCATTGAAAATATTTAGGGAATGATTAGCAGGTGAGTGCGGCACGGGCGCACGCAGGTGCGCAACAAGGACTCGCCACTGGACCAGTGGCGATTCACCTGTTGAATCTGTGATTGCATCACACCCTCTTAATATTTCAACTTTTTATTTATGCATTTTTGGATTAAACTTTTTAAATCAAATTATTAATGATTTTAATTGTAATTAACTGTTACGAAATCAATCATTAAACAGCAGATGTCAATGAAAATTTTTTTTGTTGATTTAATACATACTGTAAGGGTATTTTTTTTTAAATCTTAAAAAAGTGAAAGGATGCAGTAAAGAAATAGCGAAGAGGATTAATATTATATTGAATTTGTTATATTGAAATGTTATATTGTAATTGTAATAATACAGACTCCCTTCTGCAGCGCAGGCCTTCTGGCCTAAAGCAGGAGGCATCTTTTTGATTTATATATGTTATAAATATTATTTGTATTATATTATTAATAAAGAACTTTGTTTAAAAAAAATAAAAAAATATCGGTTCCTTCGTCAAGATGGAACATTAAGGAACTTGTGGAACAAACACTGAGCTACTCGAGATAAAAAATAATTCTGGCGCGGAAAATACCTGGGGGAAATTTCTTTAAAAATTCTCTTGCTCAACAAACTCTGGTGGCTCAACATAAGTCTCTAGGTTATGCTTGATAACTTGAGCAGTAGAATTACTACTTGTTACTCAATTTTGCGGATTTTTTTTTTACGAAAATTGCGCATATTTATCTCATAGGTTATTCAATACTATGCTCATGGCGCAGTGCCATAATCGCCACCGCGCAACATTATTCGCACTTGTTTAAGCTCCAATTAAGCTAATTTTTAAATGTATATGACGTGTCTACCTTCACGTAATAAATATGTGCACTAAGTTTCGCATCTATACGATAAGTATACCCATGATTTTTGTTTGATCATACAAGTTAAGCAGCATCGAGCTTGGTCAGTGCTAGGATGGGTAACCGCTGGGAATAAAACGAAAGTATAAACTATGTGAGGACGAGCGAAGCGAGTCTGAAGTCGGAAGGATGAGCGTAGCGAGTCCGATGTGATAAGGAAAAG
>JACMZG010001863.1:7665244-7715244 GCA_018340805.1 Microvelia longipes
GTTGTAATGATTGTTATTTAGGAGGGGAAAGTATAGAGTCTTCTATTATAGGTAAGTAGGTAATACGGTGGCATCGCTTGTTGTGATCATTGCTAAATTCTGATACTTACCCTAGCAAGGTTATAACTAAAAGCGCGAAACGCAGGTTATGTAACTGTAACAAGCGTAGAGATATTATTACTAGAGGGGCCCTATTGGTTGCATTTTGAAACATCGAACAAATAACCTGACCATCTTCACTAAAAATGTAATCAAATAATCGTTGTATAATTGCACTAACTTATATAGAAGAACGTTAAAAATACTAATCAAAACACTAACAAAGCGCGGAAAGCCGAAAACAAACAATCGATTTACTATAACCTTAACTCACTCTTGACAGAGGTTTCAGTATGGTTACACAGAGCCCCTGAGAGCCCCAAATCGATGTTTCAGGCCTTTTAATGTATTGACATAGGTTATGCCCCCTCTAGTAATATATCTCTATGGTTACAAGTATAAGACGAGTATTATTAACACTTTAAAAACAATTTAAATGGCCTGTCTATTATTTGTACATAAAAGCGGGAGGTGGTAACAAACACAACAAAATAAATTTCTTTTCACTCTTTGTTATAACCTGCTAAGGAAACCTTATGTCAGAAGGTAAGTTTGCCTCTAAATTTAAGACCTGCGCAGTTGATGTAATTATTGCAACCATAAGCAGTTAAGTTACTTAACTGTTACTTAAGTTAAGTACCAAGTATGTGCAGTTCGTTCCAATGAAATTAGTAAATGATTGCAGAATAAGTGACAGTTTATGATCCATAGAAAGGACCTAAGAATTAGAATCGAGTACTTTAAACGTTTGGAAAGGAAAACAAGCTTAGGAGGCTGGTGTTGTGGAGGTGGAACAAACTGATCAGGAAAACATATTTATTTATACGTATGTTTGTTCGAGTTTTGTTTAATTCCTAAATGTTTCTGTGAAAAATGATAACTATTGAACACTTTTCGGATTTGAATGGTACAAAAATCTACATTAATCATTACCTAAACCGTTTTGTTAATAAAATGTCTATGACGTCATTAACCCACAATAATGACTTAAGGGAAATTTCAAAACTTTACGAAAACTTGACAATCTATCTTATCAGGCTGAAGTTAAATACGCATGCATTTCTACATCAACACTTCACCGCTGCAATAATTTCGCTTACCTTATTTTGAACATTTATAAAAGTTGTTAAAGTAGCTAAAATAGTGTTAAAGGTAAGTAATAAAATCAAATATAATAAACATTAATACAATAAAATAAAAATGAAACAATAAATTAAAAAATAAAAGGTCACTGGTAAGTATGCAGCGGTATGAAGCATGTCGATCGTATGCTCAAGCTCGCTACGTGTTTTGCTCGAGCTTTAGGATTCCCTCCTTAACTCAACAATCCTAGCAGCTATCTTGCTGCTCGTCAGCTTTATTTTGGAAAGCTTTGTATAAGTTAAAACCATACGCAGTAAAGTTTTACTATCAGCATTAATTGCAATTTAATCTTTAAGAATTAAGTTTAATGGACTGTGAGTTTAATGAGGAAATATAATGAAGACAGCAGTCCGAGTTTTTGTTAGTTTAATTTATTACATCAAAGCTTTCGCAGAAGCGATGCTTGGCATCCTCAGTGAATCTAATAACAAGTAAACAAAACCATAAACCAATTACAAAAGAACAGAAATAAAAATATACATACCAAACAAGGCAAAAACATTTCAAAACAAATGCAAGTTAGTATTAAAAGAATCATAGCCCAAACTTACAATGAGTAATATAGTTACACCACCACATATGAAAAACAACAGTTAAGAGCTTCAAACCAAAAGTTAATATTAAAAAGTAAGTAAAAACATACAAAACATTACAACAATCAAGAAAAGAAAAATTGTTGCATCGGCTTCGCCTCTGCAGGCAAATCGCCATTTCCCTGACTCGGCTTCGCCTCGTCAGTCAAATATGTTAATTACCAGCCTCGGCTTGCGCCTCGGCAGGTAGTTTCAATAGCCTACCCTCGCCTGCGGCTCGGGGGCTAATTTATAAAACTTGTCTGCAATATTCCATTTTGCTGCCTAGTAGCATAATATACTATTTTTGGCTAATCAATTTAGAAATTCGCTAATATCGTGGCTGTGGCATTGAGCCATTTTAAAAACTAATAATTGAACAAAATGTTATGGAACAACACTGTGGACGTAAAGACACCCTAGAGTCGGTACCGCATAGCGGCCGATAATCTTTTGTTTCAATTTATCTGATAAAATGTTTCTAAACAATGATTTTTTTTAACAACTCTATTATTAACAATGATTTATCTGACAAGTATTACAACTGCGTCAAAATGTTCTTTTTTGAGGTAGTACGTAATTGAGCACTTTATTGGACCGTTTTTAGGATGAAAAGCCAATTATTATTGTTACAGAAGGTTATTTAGTACTTTTCACCTCCGAGGACAATAATGAATGTAAAAAAACTTCTAGGACGTAAAAGTAAATAAAATATTGCCGCCATTAGTGTAATGTAGCGTGTTCAAAAAAACAATCTGTGTAAAACCTTCATGAGGTTTCTTTAAAAACGTTCATTTTGTTTCTGTTTTTGTTCGTAGACTAATTTTTTTTTTTCGTTTTTAGAAGGTGTTCTAATTGACAATTTTTGTGTGTTTATTTGTAAAGCTTTTACATTTTTGAGTAAAAGTGTGAAGCTATGGATGAATTCAATGACGATAATATGGAGTTAATTGGACGTTTGTTTTTTTTCAATTGAGTATATAGCGCAGTTTATTTAATGAGTGCTACCTCAAAAAAATAGTGTATGCCATCCGGCTGAGAATGTCTTTATGTCTTGGCAATTTTTCCCGACTCGCTTCGCTCGTAGGTATGGCATAACTAACTATTACTCGCACAGCAAAGAGAACTAAAAGACCGGTTTTACACATTTCCTCATTGCTATGGAGTAACGAAGTTGACTATGAAGTCAACGTGATCATATAAAGCGAAGTGTATAAGAGTAGATGCATGGAGTATATAGATTAGAGGGATGTTCGACGCGTGTCGTGCAAGAACATATGGTCCACATTGGTCCTTATGCCAGGGGGGGTAACTCCCGTCACGCTCGCTTAACTCTACACTCATTGACTTGTGAATCCTTACTCGATTTTTATCTCTTGCATTACCGCTCAATGTACATGAACGTCTAGGTTTGCTACACTTGAAAATTATTGTACATATACACATAACCTGATATTATAAACTTCAGTATACTTTCCTAGAGGTCTATAGCCTAGGCGAATTCTTGATGTGCATTCACAGAGGATAAGCTTTATTTACCATTTTTGGCAACGATTCTGTTTTATAATCGATCTGAAGAGTCACTTCTGTCCTCGAAACGCTTAGGAAACATGATAAGTAATTTTCGTATTGGTTCCTTTATTTTTATACGAGTGTAAATGGAGGTAGGAGCTTTAATTGAAATTATGACGCCAACATTTTCATCAAATATCCTCGTTTCAGCTCCTAAAAATTGGAAAACTAAAAAGAAGATATCAGTGTTTTAGAATAGGTAGACTTATGTGCAGGTAAGCGGCATCAGGGTAACTACATTCGGCGATAGGAAGTTATGTATAGAAATCCACACTACAACTGTTCAATTGTTTCTATATCATTACTCACATAGACCCTTGTGTGAGAGAGTATGAAGGATGAAACTTAGATTAGCAACAGCTGTATTTTAACGTTAAAACCAAATAAAACCGCTTTATCCAACATTTTCAGGGTTACGGTATCTCCGTAAAAATGAACATTCGTAAAGAACGGTTATTTTTTTCCACTGCTAATCATACGAATAAGTTTTTATTTTCGATATTTCCGTTAGGATGTTATTTGAAGTGACATTAATTTTAAAGCCACGTATTTACAATATTGTAACATATCGAAACATTAAAAATGATGGAGACTTATATTTTTTGAAATTTTACAAAAATTTTATCGTAAGTTCTAACTTACGACACATGAATTTATAATAATAAATTAGTTATTAGGAATAAATTTAAGCCCTTCTAGTGAAGGCACCTGTTGTCAGCGAAATTTCATTAAAAAATTAAGCTTATGAGGTAGGTCGTATGGAAGGAGTTGACGGGGAATCGATTCCTTCTGGACTAGCGAATTCAAAAATATATTTATTTTTTTATAGTTTATTGAAAAATCATAAGGATTTAGCAAATTAATTCAATTAAGACAAAATACTGTAACTATATTCTTCACAAAAAAGCCATAGCTTGAGCTTGGTGAAGTTTTTAAAATAGTTTAAAAAAGTTATAAAATATATGGAGAGATTGCAAATATCCTGATTAAACATTTTTTTAAAATAAGTATGTTGGGCACTAGACAGGTGATTATTACTGTGGCTAGTGTTACCAAAGAGAGGTTTGAAAGGAAGCTCTGAAGGACCATATAAAGAATAAGGATAGGTAGAAGGCTGATTTAGATAAATGAGATACAAAATATTCATATAACAAAAATAATATTTAATTAAATTTAGAAGATAACTTAAGTGATAAGAAAGCATAAAGACATAAAGCAGTGGAACAGATAATATTAATAAACATGCATCTAAGCCAGTACTTAACTTTAGGAAAATAAATAAAGCAGTTTTGTAAGATAACCAACTCATGCACAAGCTACAATAAATATAAGTTACTGATTGCAATAATTTAGCCGTAACCGGCGGGTTAAGCATTGGCTTGATAAGCACCTTAGCACTAAACTTAAACTTATGCTAATACAATTAATAAGTCTTAGGCTAAGTAAACTAACTTTAAACTCCCAAAAGGGGAACCCAAGGGACCTATTATCTACGGAAATAGCCCAATGATAAGAAATTAATGAATGTATGGCTGGCCAGCTAGGCGTCATTCGTAGGTGCAACCAAGGTTATTAATCAATCAAAATCCGAGTTATTTCGCCGCGGAAGGATGAAAGAGAGTCCAATAGCTGATAGATTAAGCAGAAGGAAGAAAGCATCGCATAACTGGCGAGAGAAGTTAGATAAGGTGATAGGTACGTACCTGCTGCTTTATACTTAACTCACAGAGACTTGGTTTCGCTCGGAAACCAGGTCGGTTTACACTCAAAGTAAATCCAGACTTCACTGATTCTATCGGTAAACAATTTACGGGATCTCACACAAAATTGAGATATAACTTCACTAAAATATCTGAGCTAGCTCGTACGGTTACGCCGTAGATTCTTCACACACCGTCGTAACGGTCAAAAGCGGTTTTAAGCAAATCAAAATACTTTTGAAGCAGTTGAAAGTGCTGAGTTATCTTGTTTGAAAGCGCTGAGAAAAGAATGAGGAAGGTTACAGACGTGAAGGTTACTTTACGTGACTTCAAAACAAAGTGCCGGCTTTCCTTACAATAAAGGCCTAATTATTAAGTTGTCTGTGCTTATTTCGCTAATATGAAGCTGATGAAAACAAAAGGAAGTGAATATTGAAGATAGTGATGGTGAAGTAAATGTAAGAAAGCTAAAGATGAGATGAAAGTGATCAGAAGAAACGTAAACGGATTCGCGAGTTTAAACAAGATATCAAAAATTAAATTTACATACAAAATGGCTTTCAAATTACCAAGGTGAGCTTAAAACTAATAATAATCGTGATAAACCAAATAAATAATAATATAAATAATAAATACGTAAATATTTACAAGGTAAATAAAGAGGGTTGGGGAAGGGATATGTTAGGAAAGAGATTCTTCTATCAGTGCCCCGACATACCGCCTACCAAAATTTACCTAAAAGAAAATTTTAATCTGCAGCTGAACCAGAAGACTCTGGAAAAAACAAAGGTACTAATTTGCTGCAAGGTCTCCTGAAGGTGGATGATGAAGTTTTGACTTCAGCAACGCGTACAACGCTATCTTTGCCAGGAAAAACACGGATAACTCTGCCTTGGAGCCAATTCAACCTGGGAACATTGTCGTCCTTTATTAAAACGAGATCCCCTACTTGAAGATTATACGCGGGATTTCGCCATTTCGCTCTTTGCTGTAAAGATGTCAGATACTCTTTACGCCACCGCTGCCAGAAGTGTTGAGACTTCTTAGTTACAGCTTGCCAACGCGTAAGCCTATTTTCTGAAACATCGAGAAGGGATGGTTCAGGAACAGAGGTTAAGGGCATTCCAATAAGAAAATGGCCCGGTGTCAAATAAGAAAGATCGTTAGGATCGTTAGACAGAGGGCATAGCGGGCGAGAATTGAGGATTGCTTCAATATTTATCAACAGCGTTGATAACTCTTCAAAAGAAAGTACGTTGTCACCGTAAACACTTCGCATCAGGCGCTTGACTGACTTCACTCCCGCTTCCCACAAGCCGCCAAAGGTAGGCGCATGAGGAGGGATAAAAGACCAGTCTATTTCCTTACTAACTGCGTACTCTTGAATAGCGTCCTTAGTAGACTTAGAACGAATCCAAGCAGAGAAGTCTTTCATCTGATGAGCTGCTCCAATAAAGTTGGTGCCGTTATCGCTAAAAATTTTAAGAGGTTTGCCGCGTCGACCGACAAATCTATCCAGGCTGGCTAGAAAAGAGACAGTGCTTAAAGAGGAGACAAGTTCTAAATGTAATGCCTTTGTGCTCAAGCATACAAAGAGACACAAATAAGCCTTGTATGTCCTCGCTTTACGGAGAAGAGATTCCCTAATAATAAAGGGGCCGGCGTAGTCAACACCTACGTGTATAAAAGGACGGCTATCCTGAAAGCGGTCGGCTGGCAAATCTCCCATTGCAGGTTGCAAAGGTTTAGCTTCGTGCTTCCGACATGTGAGACACTTACGAGTGACAGATCTCACTATGTTACGTCCATTAGGTATCCAGAAATCCCAACGGAGAGCGGCTAAAAGAAATGAAGTTCCTGAGTGAAGCGATTGGCGATGATATTTCTCAATAATAAGTGATGTTAGATGAGCTTTTGGTGGCAAAAGCATAGGATGACGAGCATTGTGAGGGAGGTCGGAATGGCGGAGGCGACCGCTACCAACAAGATTCCTGATTCATCAAGAAAAGGCTGTAGACTAAGTAAATTCTTGGAATAGTCTTTGCTGACGGATCGCTGTCGTTAAAATATTCATGTCGTTGGACAATCAAGACTGCAAAACGTGTTGCACGACGAATTTCCCAGAGGCGAACTACCCTAGAAGTTTCCGGCTGTAAAGCTGTTTCTTGAAGCTGGTCAATAAAACGTAGAACGTAAGCTAACACTCTTAGTAGTTTGCTAAGATTTGAATGAGATTGAATAAGGTCAAGCAGAGGAAGTGGCGGTTTAGCTGCGACGAGAGTGGTTGACGCTGGTGTCGTTTTTAGCTCAGGTACATTAGAGATAGGACTGCAAGGACTAACTGGCCACTTGGAAGGCTCGGATAGGGCCCAGTTTGGTCCATGAAACCATAAGTCGGAGTCGATTAAATCTTCAGCTGGAACTCCACGAGACCCTAAGTCACTAGGGTTCTCACTTGATGCTACATGACGCCATTTTCCTCCACTAGTCAACTCTCTTATCTGTACAATTCTGTTAGCCACGAATGTCTTCAAAAGATGGTAAGGAGTTGTCAGCCATGATAATACTATCATACTGTCTGAAAAGAAGTAAACGCTTGGCGCTGAAGGTAACTTTTCACAGAAAGGTTGAATGCTTTGCCAGACCCTTGCCGCGAGTAGAGCGGCGCAAAGCTCAAGGCGAGGAATAGAAGTGAATTTCACTGGCGCTAATTTGGTCTTGGCCATAATTATATGCATTTGAAAGGCATCTCCTTCAAATGAACGAAGATATGCCGCTGCGCAGTATGCACGCTCCGAAGCATCTGCGAAAATAAGAATATCATAAGGACCGTCATTAGGGACAACCCATCTGGGAATCTTAATATGTTCTAGCTCTTGAAGTTGTTCCGTAAAAGATATCCAGCGGGCTCGCATATCAGGAGGAAATTCTTGGTCCCACGTGAGCTGTCGTTTCCACGCCTCCTGAATGAGTTCCTTTGCTAGTACCACAGTGGGTCCTAAATAACCCAAGGGGTCGTAAATTTTCGATATCGCTGATAATACACCACGTTTGCTACACGCATCTCTTGGCACAACAATCTTGTAAGAGAAGACGTCTAATTGAGGGTCCCATTGCATACCCAATATTTTAATGTTATTTTCCTCATCAGAAGACTGCAATGGGATGACTTCATTAATGGGCAATGTGCCGGCAGGATCCGTCTGTCGACATGCTGCTAATATGGCGGGATGATTTGACGCCCACTTGCTCAAACTAAATCCTCCTTTAGAAAGCAAGGTGATAATTTGGCGCAATAGTTCCAAGGCTTCTTCTAAAGTACGTGCCCCCGTCGCTACATCGTCGACGTACGTATCGTCTAACAGGGCTGCAGCAGCTAATGGAAAATCCTGTCCCTCGTCTTGAACAAGCTGACGTAGAACTCTAATAGCTAAATAAGGTGCACTGGCTTGACCATAAGACACTGTCATGAGTTCATAATCTTGAACTGCTTCCGCTGGGTCAAACCTCCACAAGATATGCTGGTAAACTCGGTCGTCCGGGTGAACCAGTATCTGTCGAAACATCTTTACAGCATCAGCTGTAAAAACATAAGGATGACGACGAAAATTTAAAAAGGATTAACGGTAAGCTATTTTGTAATTTTGGTCCTACAAGAAGTGCATCGTTCAGGGATCCAGATGACGTCTTTGCTGCTGCGTCAAATACTACGCGAATTTTAATGTCATTCTCAACAGGTTTGACTACACAATGGTGAGGGATGAAGACTTGGCCTGGTTGAGGAGCGATCTGCATGTGGTTTAGGTCAATATACTCATGCATGAATTCATCGTATTTAGATTTTAAGTTTGAATTTCGAGCCAACTTAGACTCTAAATGCTCAAGACGTCGAATAGCCATGCCACGGGTACCCATAATCTGTGGGTTTGGATATCGAAATGGTAGACGAACCATATATCTACCATCAGGTAAACGTGAGTGCGTTTCTTGAAAGATCTGCTCGCAACGCAGTTCTTCAGGATTGTGAATCTTGACATTAGGGGGCTCCTCAAGTTCCCAAAACTTGAGAAGCTCGTGCTGAACAGCATCTAACGTGCTAGTATCTGTGGAGGCATGAAGAGTGCTGATTAAAGTTGCTTCTGCAGCATCTCGAACCCGACCTATAACGGTATATCCGAAAATGGTGCTCATCAAACGAGGTAAGCCTTTTCCTACAGTCAAGATTCCTCCATTAATGACGTCACAATAAAGATCACAGCCTAGAAGAAAATCAATAGGCTTAGTAGTGTGAAATTCGCTATCGGCTAGTGGATACGACGAAAGTGATTTGCGTATCTCAACTGGTATCGTAAATCCGGGAAGAGGTGGGACAATAGTGTCCGCTACAATTGCTGTTGTGGTGAGACTAGTTGCTGGAGATGAGATCGGTGCAATAGTGCACACTGTTCTGCCTTTATATCCCTTAAAAGATATGCCACCAATACCACAAATATTGGAAGAATGTTTTTCAATCTTAAGTCCTAAAGAAGTAGCAACTTCTGTACGGACGTAAGACGTTGTACTACCTGAGTCCAGGACTAAACGGATTTTCTTTTCATGTCCTTCGCTGGATAGAATGTAACATTCAGCTGTGCCTAACATGACGTTAATATCAGGAGTCTTAGTATGAAGTGCTGGACAAGATACTTCACTATCTTGTGATTTCTCCTTTTGAACAGAAAAACGTGGTGCAACATGCTATGATGTTTTCCGTGACAGTAACGGCATCGATATTTTGAAACGCAAGTGTTTGTAGTGTGCCCAAGCAAAAGACAGTTTCGGCACCCTTTCCATGATTTAAGAAGTTCAATTCTTTCACTGACGGTTGCTGCAGCAAACTTGATACAGTTCATCAAAGAATGATATTCTTTGCAAAGGTGACACTTAGTTTTACATTTTGGAGCGTCTGATGAAGCTCCGGATATTCCAGTGGATGTATCAGGAGTAGATAGACGACTATTGCTGGTCAAGGTCAGTTGACCACCACTAGCTCTACCAGAACGCGCGGAGGCTTAAAGCTTTGATTTTGTTTCCGCTTACTCTCGTTCAGGTCCCTAGAATTCGTAAAGCCGCTTAAACCCTTAGCTAACTCTGATGCTACACAGCGGGAGCGAAGAAATGAAGTCAAAGTGCTGAAGGATGGGAATTCCTCGCTATTCTGACGTTCAAAATCTTCTCGCGTTTGAACATCCAAGCAACGTCGGGCTATGTGAAAATAAATAAACTCTTCTCTATCAGGTATTTTTATAAGCTTAAATGCGGCAATGCTTTCGGATAAGGCTGCGACAGTGTTACTTAAAACTTCAGTAGAAGGTGAGTTAGTGAGATGGTTTAAGTCTAATAATCTATCTAAATGCGCTGCCGCCAACAAACGTTGGTTGTCGTAGTTCTCTAGGAGAAGGTCCCATGCTATGAAGAAGGTGCTATCGGAAACAGGAACATGTGCTATTACTGCAGCTGCTTTGCCTTTTAGACTTCGGCTTAGGAAATGAAATCGATCTACATTGCTTAATAATTTGTCATCGATGACTCGACTAGAAAACGTATCCTTAAATCGAGGCCACTTTGTTCGGTCTCCATCGAAGTAAGGTAATTCAAGATTAGGTAAACGATTTCTGGAGTAACCAGCTGTCATTGCTGTTGTTTCCGCAAGAGACAACTTCTTATCTCTTTCTCAAACATGTTGTTGTATGTGAGTGATTCATGCATATAACGCTTTCCTTTAGCACGTAAGTCATGATCTCTTTGAGTTACAATAAATTCCCCAGAGGCATCAATCATGTCACACAGGTCATCATAGGTTTGTTCAAGTTTCTCATAAGTGGGGAAAGAGTGAGGTACATGCCTTTAAATCTAGAGATAGTTTTCGCATTATCTCTCGAGGAGGCAATGTAACCCGTATCTCTGATTTCCTGCAAATCATTCACCAAGGTACGCATTCGGCGTCGATAAGGTGTAGCTGGACATTTGGGGTCCAATGGTGCATCGTCCTCTACAACATTGTCTTCCCGGTAATCGTCTCCGTCTTTACCGGACATCGTATCACCCAAAGTAAGAAATATAAAAATAAAGAAAACTGCTAAGGTGAATATGAAGTCCAGAAAAGTCGCTAATAAAAGTATATTTACAGGTAACAAGTGTAATCAGTAAATTTACACAATCTGTATATACAAAACGCTATAACAAAACAAGTGAATAGCTAACAGCTATGCATTCACCAAAAGAAAATAATTTGAGTAGTGAACACATATGCTAAATAATAAATAAACAAACAAAACAAATAATACACAGGTATGTACAAATACTAAACCCGCAATGCTGTAATACATAAACGAGCTCGAAAATTAATTATGCTGAAAAGAGAAAATATGTACACGTGTAAACAAAAAATAATAGCTACGTAGCAACGCTAAAGAAAACAAGTAAAGTGAGATATGTATCTTACTATACAATCGCTGAAATAAGAATAAAGAAATCTTACTTATAAAATTATAAAGTTTGCTCAGATTATAGAAGAACGCTGAAGTCGCTGATAAAGTCTTGTACATCTATTTATACAAGAAATTAAACAAAAAAGGTGTATCACAAAGTAATTAAGTTTCGCTGTTTTCAGATGCCATAGGTCAATCTGATAAGCATAAAGTGCTGTCGCTGGTGTCCTGAGAATTATAGCTTCAGTTGTGAAACTTATAATTTCCAACAGGTAAAATAGACCTAGTGTAGAGTCTATAATGCTGTAGTGAAGTGTCGCTGAAGGTTGAAGTCTCGTTGAGTTGAAAGATGAAAGTAAAACAAGCAACAGGTAAGTAGATAAGCTGAATCCACAGGCTGCTAAGTAATCCGGTCGAAGGCAGACCAATATGTTGGGCACTAGACAGGTGATTATTACTGTGGCTAGTGTTACCAAAGAGAGGTTTGAAAGGAAGCTCTGAAGGACCATATAAAGAATAAGGATAGGTAGAAGGCTGATTTAGATAAATGAGAAACAAAATATTCATATAACAAAATAATATTTAATTAAATTTAGAAGATAACTTAAGTGATAAGAAAGCATAAAGACATAAAGCAGTGGAACAGATAATATTAATAAACATGCATCTAAGCCAGTACTTAACTTTAGGAAAATAAATAAAGCAGTTTTGTAAGATAACCAACTCATGCACAAGCTACAATAAATATAAGTTACTGATTGCAATAATTTAGCCGTAACCGGCGGGTTAAGCATTGGCTTGATAAGCACCTTAGCACTAAACTTAAACTTATGCTAATACAATTAATAAGTCTTAGGCTAAGTAAACTAACTTTAAACTCCCAAAAGGGGAACCCAAGGGACCTATTATCTACGGAAATAGCCCAATGATAAGAAATTAATGAATGTATGGCTGGCCAGCTAGGCGTCATTCGTAGGTGCAACCAAGGTTATTAATCAATCAAAATCCGAGTTATTTCGCCGCGGAAGGATGAAAGAGAGTCCAATAGCTGATAGATTAAGCAGAAGGAAGAAAGCATCGCATAACTGGCGAGAGAAGTTAGATAAGGTGATAGGTACGTACCTGCTGCTTTATACTTAACTCACAGAGACTTGGTTTCGCTCGGAAACCAGGTCGGTTTACACTCAAAGTAAATCCAGACTTCGCTGATTCTATCGGTAAACAATTTACGGGATCTCACACAAAATTGAGATATAACTTCACTAAAATATCTGAGCTAGCTCGTACGGTTACGCCGTAGATTCTTCACACACCGTCGTAACGGTCAAAAGCGGTTTTAAGCAAATCAAAATACTTTTGAAGCAGTTGAAAGTGCTGAGTTATCTTGTTTGAAAGCGCTGAGAAAAGAATGAGGAAGGTTACAGACGTGAAGGTTACTTTACGTGACTTCAAAACAAAGTGCCGGCTTTCCTTACAATAAAGGCCTAATTATTAAGTTGTCTGTGCTTATTTCGCTAATATGAAGCTGATGAAACAAAAGGAAGTGAATATTGAAGATAGTGATGGTGAAGTAAATGTAAGAAAGCTAAAGATGAGATGAAAGTGATCAGAAGAAACGTAAACGGATTCGCGAGTTTAAACAAGATATCAAAAATTAAATTTACATACAAAACATGGCTTTCAAATTACCAAGGTGAGCTTAAAACTAATAATAATCGTGATAAACCAAATAAATAATAATATAAATAATAAATACGTAAATATTTACAAGGTAAATAAAGAGGGTTGGGGAAGGGATATGTTAGGAAAGAGATTCTTCTATCAGTGCCCCGACAAAGTACTTACTTAAAAGAAAATCAAGACGTTGAGCTGACGTTGTTTTTTTTTTCTTTTTTGCTAGTTTTTTAATATGCCTTATTTAACTTTTAATTAATTTTTGATAAAACCCTATATTTACAACAGGGTGGATTTTGCTTTTTCTTTTTAAGGCATGATTATGGCCAGCTTGGCCGAAACGTCGCCACATTAATTCAATTTTTTATTACTTCGTTCTTGGACTATCAAAATTAAAAGAAAATATATAATTATACTTAGAGAAAGAAGAATATCATAACAATTGAAGATAATAGTATATTATCTTATTTATTTTATTAATATTTGTAAAATAATTTTATAAATTAAGAAAGATAAATTAAAAACTGGGAGATAATTATGAACAATTATTACTTTACATTAAATTTAAATTTTTGAAGTGTATACTTTTCGTATTTTTCACTATCTATTATGTCTCTTTGCCATTCTAATGATCTTTCATCTTTTAGCGAATTTTCATCATAAAAATTATGCTTATGAGGTTGTTCAGATGACAGAATTTGTTTCCCTTAATGTATTGGTATAGAATAAGATATGGCCACGTTTCACACATAAATTATACAAAGATATATATACTAGAGGGTGCATAGTATATCTCAATACATTAAAAGGTCGGAAACATCATTTTGGGGCTCTCAGGGGCTCTGTGTAACCTCATTGAAACCAAAAGTATATTCCTCATTGATTCAAAGAGTGGGTTCAGGTTATAATGAATAAATTTTTTTCCTGCTTCCCGCGCATTGATTGTGCTGATTTGTATTTTTAACGTTTTACTATATAAGTTACTGTAATTTTGCACTGATTACTTGATTATATTTATAACTGAAGGAGGTCAGGTTATTTTTTCGATGTCTCGAAATTAAACCAATAAGGCCCCTCTAGAAATAATATCTTCATGAAATTTTACATATTTTACAAATTCTATAATGAGATTTATTGAAAACTTTAGACCGTATTTCGGTAACGGTAGCTCGTTATAATGTTTATTTGTTCTCACACCAGGAATGTATTCAATACAACGATTAATTCATCGCCAGTATAAATAACGTTATATAGACTAACTTACTGGTATACATTACATGATAGAACATAAGACATAAACATTTTGAACCCGCATCTATCTGTGTAAAACATAGAATACTAATTTGTCAACAGAAAACATGATATATAGTTTATCTATTGATTTAAATCTTCTTTGGCACATAGATTCATTTACATATAATACAACATCGAGACAGTTCAAAATAATTTCTTCTCTTAGCGAATTGTTTTCATAAACTCACGCTTAGAAGGTACGTTAAATACGTTTTTTTTTATGTCGAAGTATTGTTATATGTTCAAGTATCAAATGTTCTGAACATTTTGCTGTGTCTAGAACTATTACGAATACCTCGAAATTATAGACCAGAGAGTATGACGGGACGAAGAGGCTCAAGATAAGACCTAACCTAAAGTAGTGTGAATAACGGTTCCAGACTAGGTTTTAGAAGTTTCGCTGAGGGAGTTTTAGTTGGTATAAGTTAACGTAATATACATATACCAATTTGGAAAACTCCTATACTAACCCGTGTAAAAAAATACACATACGTGATCAGGTGATAGCTGGCTTAAAAATTGCTAAAATTGGAATAACTGCGTAAGAGCTCTCTATGATTTACTTTTTGTGTGTTTTATTTTATTGGCAACACTGATAATTAAAGGTGAGTTTTACTATTTATCGTGTTTTCGAACATTATTATGTACGTGATAGTTTAAAAACGTTGTATTAAATTCTGTGAAATAATTGTTACATCATTAAGTTTAAGAAAAAAGAGACTGTAGTAAAATGACTTATTTTTTAAGGTTTTGATAAATATACAGACGAAAGTTTATTGCTTTAAATATAACTTAAAATTATGGTTTTAGGTTAATTATTCTTACATTGCAAATAAAAACTAATATTTGAAGGAAAAAAACTCTAATTACTTGCAAAATTATTAAAAGTTGAGTAATGCACACAAAAGCTTAATTAGCCCCCTGTTTTAAGTAATTTAAACAAATCTTGTATTTATAGAATCACTTAAACCTATATTGGATGTGACAAAATATATTTTTTACACCATTTATAAACATTTTATACTAAACAAAAGAAACGCATTAAAATCAATAATTTTGAGTACTATAAATAATTTGTTTACATTTAAAAGTGTTGAACAAGATGGCTGCGCTCATAGGAAAATATGAGCCAAATCCCTGGTGGACAAAATGGGAACTACAAGCCAGGTCTGACAAAACTCGCGTTTGTTTCCTTTCTTGATTTAGTATAAGCCAACATAGTTGGACCTTGAGCCCAACCACGTTGACAGACCGCTGTCTTCAAGCGTAAGTGCTTTCTTTTTGGTAAAATTTTCTCCCATGGGACTAATTGTACAACAAATATAATTATTGTTTATATTTAATGTCTAAATAAAGTTATTAAAAAGAATACTTCATGTTGATTCAGTAAATCAGAGACATGTGCAGTTAATTCTAAGCACACGCAGCATTCATGGCATAATATATATGTTTCTGATAGAAACTATTCTTTTTTAACATCAGAGGAGGGGGGAGTCATTCGTTGCATGGCAATTTTATTTTGCTTGTCATTCCCATTAAATATATAAAATTCTATATCATTACTGGTCGCAAAAGTAAATTTGTTCATTTGTTGAATGTTTTTATTGTTCATTCAAAAATGATTTTTCTTGATAATTTGCAGTTTACAATGTCCTAAGTTGTTAAAGTTGATTATAACAAAGTTTATTAGTGGCGACTAAATATTTTTTGGGAGTCTGGCCTTAAACTTGACATTGAGTAGTATAAAGGCAACGAACTTTAGTGTGTGCTTACTAATGTTCATACAAACTGTATATAACAGTTACTACTGAGTATATTTTAATTCAGGAAGAACCTGGTTCTATGTCGTGTCAATACACGACATAGACACATAGGTTAAATACAATTATTCACCAAGCTCTGCGTTATGATAGACTTCTTTTCGAGCTTCCTACGAATAATGATTAAAAAATTGGTGCACAACAGACCCGTCTACATTGCGGCAAAATTTTGAATTTAACCAATGACGTACAAATAAAAAGGGTGTTTCACATCTTTAAGAAACATCGCTTACATCTGTATTTTATATTTTTGTAACTACTTAATATCCTAAATATCGTATTTTATTATGAAAACGGTTTATGTATGTATATTATATATATATATATATATATATATATATATATATATATATATATGTATATATATATATATATATATATATATATATATATATATATATATATATATATATATATATATTGAACACGCTCTCGGATCTGGCTCTCTCCGAGGGGGAAGGTACCCTTAAGCGAAATTTTACAAAGAAAATTTTATATATTTTACATATATTTGAAGAGTGTTAGCATTTCGAGTGATATACAAATTTAAAATTCAAACCAAAAATTTCTAAAATCCTAAAATTTCTAACAGTTTGATAAAGCCAACGTTTCGAAGAGCCTATCATTATAGGCTCTTCGAAACGTTGGCTTTATAAAACTCAGTTCATTAACTGTTGGTCTACAAAAACTGTTCAAAACGCGGTCACCACCAGAAGACCTAAATCTTCATAATTTTTCTGATAATTATATAGCTAGATCAGAAGAAGATAACAACAATTTTCAACTAAAACGCTATGCACATACTATACAAACACTAAACTCCTATACACGCAAGACGGCTGTGATGCTATATTGCTGTTTCAAAAACTCTTGACAAATTAATGTCAAATTACAGACTACATTTATAATGATTTATTATAATAAATTTATTATATAATCAGAATGCGAACATCAGTTTCACGCAAATATCAACTTAAATCCGTGGGATACAATAAATCCCTAATTACTAACTGATGTTTCAATAAAATTTATGTTTAACATATTATTAATTTATATTTTACATATATTGTCAAAATTTTAAAAATTGCTATTTTTGTTTTAGAATATTATTTAGTTTCTGTAGTTTTTTTTATTGTTTTTTATTTTTTTTTTAAAAATATTAAGGTCAACTAGTCTGCGAGCAAAAATATAAATACATTTTTGTAAATTAATTTGATTTTGAAGTATTCTCAAAATTAAAGTAAAATCATAAAATATTTTATCTTTCAAGGATAATATGTCTGAGTTTTACTTAGTTTAAATTTTTCAAATTAAATATGATAATGGTTGATTAAATTTAATGTTTAAAATCTTACTTTAAGGATGCACTGCCTTTACTTTAAGAACAAAAACAGGACACAAAATGCAACGTTTTTATTTTCGGTTTTATACTTTGAAAAATTGCATTTGGCTTTTATTTATAAATGTTTAACTGCAATGATTACAAATTAATATGATACAAAATTAAGAAAATTACAATTATCTTTACAAATTTACGAACTTAATAAATTCTAATAAGAAAGATTATAAGAAAAATTCCTTTTTAAAATTTTTTATTTTTGTTTCTTTGCAATACAAAATGTCAGAATTTTTAAAAATTTCTGCCGAGTTCTGGGCGTGGATTTAATGGGTTTTTTTATATGTTTGGTAATTCGTGTGTTTTATCGTGCTTACATAAATAATAAAACTTGGCACACGAACGCTTGAAGACATAGAGATATTATAACTATAGTTATAATATATAATATAATAGGGAGGCCCTATTGGTTGAATTTTGAAACATCGAAAAAATAACCTGACTACATTCACTAAAAATGTAATCAAGTAATCACAATATAATTACACTAAAACTTATATAGAAGAACTTTAAAAATACTTATCAAACACTAACAACGTGCGGAAAGCCGAAAACAATTGATTTATTATATCCTTAACTCACTCTTGAAAGAGGTTTCAATGAGGTTACACAGAGCCCATGAGAGCCCCAAATCGATGTTTCAGGCCTTTTAATGTATTGAGATAGGCTATGCCCCCTCTAGTTATATCTCTAAGCTTAAAGATCTATAGCTTTGAATTATCCCTATAGCAATTGCATAAAAAGCCTTATACACTTGCAGGTGTGGTGATATAATAATCCTAGCTTTAAATTAAAATCCCTAATCTATAAAAAATAACGAAATGGGAATGACGTAACAATCTTTATAACAAAATTCGTTTTTAATACATCAAAACCAAAACGTATATCAGAAACCCTTGGTGAAGGCAGGTGGTATCCTCCTCAGGTCTTTTAACGAATTTTGAATTCCTTAAACAACTTTATGTAATAAAAAAATACTCGTGTCAACTTTGACTTTAAGTATAAGTAGCGAATAACGAACTTCAAAAAATAATATTCGCAGAAATTTACTAAAAATCAATTTGGGTTTGTTCTTCACATTTTTTGATGAAAATTTCAGTTAAAAATGTTCTATTCCAATGAATGTTGCGGGAATGAATAATTTATTTATTCTTTTTTCTTTGTATTTATTTTGTAACGAATAAAATAAGGAATGGTAAATATATCAAAAGATATATCTTTTGATAATTAAAATAATATAAAGGATTTTTGGTAATCCTTAGTTAAAAGTAAGTATTAAAATCATTAAC
The DNA here is from genome assembly GCA_018340805.1 of Microvelia longipes. NCBI lineage: Eukaryota > Metazoa > Arthropoda > Insecta > Hemiptera > Veliidae > Microvelia > Microvelia longipes. The sequence goes on from JACMZG010001863.1 coordinate 7,684,273, forward strand.
AATAGTTTAAAAAGTTAAAACGAAGTTTGGATTAAGTTCGGTTAAAGAATAAGTGGGGGTAGTAACGAACAGAATCAAGTAGTAGGGGAAGAACTTCGAACTCTCTGATAGGTTGGTTTAAACTTATACTCGATTGTGATTGGTAGATTGTTTTAAAGTCAAGTTGTAAAGCAGAGCCAATCACTGATGACTTTTAACTGGTTTAGAAATCCCTACCACTGGAATATTTTACTGCCGAGTCGAGGTTCACACAAATCCCAAGTTCAGTGGTGTTTTCGAATGCGATACGTGAACTTCAATCACAGCAAGTTTTAAGTTCCGCTTGTATCTTTAATTAAGCTTTTTTCGTAACTTCGTACTTAAATGAACTTTTTTCGATTTTGAATTTTTTGTAAGCTTGGTTTAACCAACACTTAATTTAAGGTAAGGTTTCTTTGCAATTTAAAAATTTATAATGGTGATTTAAGTTAGCCTATTAGTTGAGATAATATTTACTATTAAATTGCTTCATGAAGTGAATAAAATTGGATGTATATGAATAGCTACATAGAAACTAATATAAGAAACAAGTTCCAAAATTGTAACTTTTTAAAACTCGCAAAGATCTTTTAACTAGTAACTAGTTACAATAATTGCCAAGAAATGGTTATTATCCTTATTTAGATAATAGTTATAATATCTTAAATTTAAGTTTTTAATTATTGGTTGTATTTAAAAACAGTCCTTTATACAATAATTCCTTAATCCTTAAGAAATCTCTTCAAGCATAGACTTTGTTTTTAATATTAACATAATTTTTAATTAATGCCATGACGTATGGCTCAAAAATGGCATAAATATATCATGTATTTGTTCTAGTTTTATTATTGAAGTTGTGTTTTATAATATATTTTTGTGTTTTACGTTGTGTTTTATAAGTTCTATATAAATATAGTGTGTAATATTATAAATTTTACAATACATTCATTGCTATTACTAAATCTTACAAGTAAATAATCATAATAATATTAAAATTCTTTGTTAATAAATGAATAAAAAATTGATATCTTTAAACAATAAATATTATTTTATGATTTCTTTATACAAACCAAAACCTAAATAAACCTATTCAAAGACCTTTCCCCTTACATTAGCCTTAACTCGCCCTGTTGAGGAGGTTTTAATGAGGTTACACAGAGCTCCTGAGAGCCCTAAAACGATGTTTCAGGCCTTTCAATGTATTGAGATAAGCTATGCCCCCTCTACAGTATATATCTCTATGGTTGATTAGGATAATTAATCCTATTGCCTAAAAAGTCATTTGACAGCGCTTATTGACATATCACAAAAAATTTCAGAAATCACTTTTATTTTCGTCTTATCTTAATACTATGTAAGTTATTCAATAACTAAGTCTAAGTTGAAACTTATCAGTTTGCAATTATCCGCTTAATCAGTCCATATCGCTTCTCACTTTGATTTGAAACAATTATTTTTAACTAAGTCACAGGCTAAAGTGAAGAGATAATAAAATGCCCAATAAAATGTTGATAAAGTCAATAATATTTTACTAAATTGATTTTTTTAATCGTAAAAATACCACTTATAGTAGCGTATATTTAGTGAAGTTATTGTTCATAATTATTTTAAAAAAATATATATTTGCTTTAATAATTTTAAGCGATAAAAACTCAACCTTATTATTGCACAGAATATGCCTAAAATACTAATACGAATTCAATGGATCCCGATTACTAAATACGGAATTCAATGGATCCCATTATGATAAAGTACAAATACGGAATTCAATGGATCCCATTATGATAAAGTATTAAATACGGAATTCAATGGATCCCATTATGATAAAGGTACCGGAATTCAATGATCCCATATGATAAAGTATTAAATACGAATTCAATGGATCCCATTATGATAAAGTACTAAATACGGAATTCAATGATCCCATTATCCCAATGGTCCCATTATGATAAAGTACTAAATTCAATGGATATTATGGTATTAAATACGGAATTCAATGGATCCCATTATGATAAAGTACTAAATACGAATTCAATGGAATTATGATAAGTACTAAATACGGAATTCAATGGATCCCATTATGATAAAGTACTAAATACGGAATTCAATGGATCCCATTATGATAAAGTATTAAATACGGAATTCAATTGATCCCATTATGATAACGTATTAAATACGGAATTCAATGGATCCCATTATTATAAAATACTAAATACTGTATTCAATATGGTTATAAAGAAATAGGTATTAAAAAAGGGAGCCTTTGGTCTCTGATGGTCGCTGCACGATGTAGCCGCTTGGGGACCATACTACTTTGAGGGCCTTTCACCCAATTATTATTGTTGGTTGTTGTTTTGTTTTATTTGTTATCAAATAACATTTTGCTAAGAGTTTAGCGAATTTGCATCGTGTGGGCCGCTTTGCAGGCAGGTTTTCTACAGGTCTTGACATCATTACTCTAACAGTTTATTTATTAAATCTAAAAATTTTCTATAGAGAAAAAAGATTGCTTCATTCGATCAGAAACTAATATAATTAATAAATTACCACCACCTGAGTCAATACATTAATTAAGTCAATACAAAAGTCAAGCATAACAGTTAATCTCTAATAATTGTTTCGAACCTATTAAAATCAAATTACTGAATTAAGAAATAATTTCAAGGAAAAACCAAAAAGAGACAATGACAAGGAATTTCAAAACATGGACAAGTCCAAGAAAAATCTAAATAAAGACAAGTCCAAGAAAATTCTAAATATAGACAAGTCCAAAAAATCTAAACATAGACAAGTCCAAGAAAATTCTAAACATAGATATCTCCAAGGAAAACTCAAACATCAGAGACAACTCTAATAAATTTCAAACACAAGCAATTTTCCTCTTTAACGCCTAGTTTTCTCTTTCTGATCTAAATAACGTTTTACTAATATTTGAAAGACGTATAAAGTACGCCATGAGGTTCCAATAAGTACACATACTAAGATACTTACACCAATGTTTTTACTTTGTGTTTTACTAGTGTGTGTGTTTATTTATCAATTAAATGTAACTCGTGTTAAAAACATAGAATAACTTTACTAATTGGACAGTGATATTTTAATCAATATTAATAATAGAGGCATATGGGTGTAAAGGTATTAATAATAGATTAATTACCGCTAACTGTTGCAACTTTATTGAATAATTTTAACGTATTAAAAACGGAGTTTACTAGGAAAAACCTTAACATTTAAAGAACGTATTTTATTTGAAAATACAATAAAGGGTGCGAAAGATAACTCTTATTATAAAAGCAATAACGTGTTTAGAACGTATTTTATTTGGGTAAACAAGAAAGTGTGCGAAGAATAACTCTTATTAGAAAAAGCAATAACGTGTTAAGAACGTATTTTATTTGGGTAAACTATAAAGTGTGCGAAAAATTAACTCTTATTCTAAAAAAACACATAAGCGAGTGATGAACGTATTATATTTGGAAAAAACAACGCATTTACTTTATTTTGCGACTGCTTTTTTTCACATAACAAAAAGCATTTGTAATAATAATTTCCATTGAGAGCTTCTATAGCAGCTCTCAGGGATCATGATGACATCCTTATTTTGTTTGGGTATACAATAAAGTGTGCAAAACATAACTCTTATTCAGATAAAAATAACATAGCCAAACGGGCAAAATGTAAAAGGACACCCAAAAATATTAAGGTTGAAAAAATAATTGCAAACTATAGAGAACATATTGTAATTATATATTCATCAAGTATATGTATATTATTTATTTTCTTATAAGAACATACAACGTCTGTAGCAAATTTTATTTTTTTAACTTTATTTTATTTAGACACTCTGTCTTCACAAAGGGCAAACTATTAGCGAGAGAGAAAATTATCTAAAGGTATGAAACTATTTATTTTACCTATAAACAACACTAATCGCTTATAATAAAATTTTGTTTAATTATTAAAAATATGTTTATAGTTCATAGTTTATTATCCAAAAAACTATTTGGAGCCTTTTTATAATTCTGCTTTTTCCTAAAGAGCAAACTATTAATGATAGAAAAGAGCAATTAGAAATAGTAATTATTTTGTATAGAATCAAAACATGCAAGAAAAAATATGGGGTCCTATTTTACTAGTGCCTTATCCCCAGTCCTTAATAACTTTGTTTTAAACTTTCCTGGGTCCAATTGAAAATTTAAGGTTTCGCAGGGACCAATAAGGGTGTTGCGCCCCTATGGTCAATAAAATAAAATAAAATATAACAATATACATAACACAAAATAAACTTCACTATACATATAACGGAGATCCCTTAAGTTTCAAAAATGTATCATATCCAGCCCAAAACTTGAGAGAGGAGACTTTTTGATCACCCTGTATAATTGTATGTCAATATCAGTATGTAATAGTAAACAATGTGCGAAAAACCAACAATGATTGATTTATTCTAACCATAAATCCAGGAATATAATTCCAAAAATATAAATTGTTCCTCATTTACCCGGTGTTGTTGGCTACGATCCTGAGTTCTTGTAGGTCCTATACAATCATTCTGAGACAACACAAAATAAATAAATATACAATTAGCAACCACAGTACGATATTTGACATTGATCTCCAAATTTCAATATGAAGGACAACGGCAGTAATACAACTTGATTACCTTCAACTAATACGAAGCTATTTCGTTTCCTCTATAGCGCGATTTCTGTCTTTGAGATAAATATTTCACATTTTCTCGTTACCATAGGAATCCAATTGTGTCATTTACAAACTGATTAAACTGATTTTAAACATATTGTTTAAAATATAGACCTGCCAGATGTCTAGTAGTATTTTACTACACCTATGCCTTATCCCCAGTCCTTAATAACTTTGTTTTAAACTTTCCTGAAAGATTAAATGCAGGTCAACAGATGCCATTTATTAGATTTATTTTATATAAATTTAAACATTTTGGCCATTTTTGCGAGAATTTCGCTTATAATTGTTGTCGTATAAATAATAATTAAGTAGTGAATAATATTATATAATTAAAATATTCTATAATTATCTAGTTATAGCATTGGGTCGGAAGACAGATAGTATGATTTTTTTAAATTGTTACTTATTTTTAAAATGTTGCATAAAAAAAAATAAAAAATTATATATATATATATTATATATATTATATATATATATATAATATATATATTATATATATTTATATATATATAAAATATAAATGTCATATTGTTAGTATATCTTAATGATGTAGCGACTCCATTATTTTGTAATAGGTGCCATTTAGGGGTTTAGTGTGAGTTATTTTGCGTCATAACAATAAAAATAGCGGGAAAAGGCGCGTGCCCGGCATGCTATTGGTATTTATAATTTTTAGGGTCGAGTGATTATTTAGTTCGTTATGTTTAAAATGGCGGACACGAGCCCTTACAGGATACATCGTCAACAGATGTTGAAAAATAAAGGATAATTGAGGATTCGCTCTACTGATTTGCTTTTGGTAATTTTCTTGCTTCGGCACGAGCCCTTTCCTCAGAAGTAATTTAATCCAGATGTTAGATAAAAGATAACTGTAAGATTTGCTTGAATGATTTTCAAAGTTAAGTAATAAAGTCTTAAGTTTATAAAATGGCTGAAAGGACTTCTTGAAGAATTATACAAGGTTAATAAAAATATTAAGGATGTCTTGAAAGGATTCGCTCTGCTGATTTCTTTAGACTTTACGACGTGCGCTTAATTTTTCCAGATGTTTCTAATTATCATTATTACCGCACGACTAACGTATGTTGTGTTTGAGGTTTAAGTAACAAAATGGCCGGCACGTGTCTTACACGGACTTTCTACTAAATATACGTGTTTTTACAAAATTAAAGTTTTTACGCATTAAAAAGAAGAAAAGAAAAATGAATTTTATTTACAAAGAAGAATAACATAATACAAATAACTCATAAGCCTACTCCAGGGTCTGGAGATTGGACCGTCAGGAGATTTATTATATGTGAAAGATTAAATTATCAAATATAAAAGCTGTGCTGATTTCGTTCTCTATAGAACAATTCTATTATATTAGGCTTCATAGAATATGCTTTATTTTTAAGTATGACTGTATTTTGAACTCGATAACTTGAAAAATCGTACAATTTCATGGTTTTTATGTGTTTAAAAGTTTTTTTGTCGATTATATATTATCTCTTATATATAAAATTGATTTGGCAAAAATTGATTCCTTGATTAAGAATCTAAAATAAAGCGATCTAGTGGCGTCCTTTTGAGTCTGGATAATAGACAATAAAATTTAATTTACCTCTTTTACCAAGGTAAAATTTACTTTAGCTGTCAAATAAATTTAAAAGCCCAAGCCATAAAAATAAAAATTATTTGAATTATTTATAAATTACTGATCAAACCCATATTTTCTATCTATCCATTAGTTTTTTAATAAATATTTTTCCCGATAATTACACTTTTAATTCATTAAGTGACTCACTTTGTCCTCATTAAAAGTTTAGCCACAACTATCAAATTTATTTAATAGTACATTGTATAATAATTATTATACAATGATATTTTTAATTATTATTTTAATAGCAACATCGCTCATGCGCTTTTTTAACAGTCTAATATAGTGTTTCTTTATCATATTTTTAATTAATGATAAATGGATTCCTATTATTTATTATAATCTGAACAAATATATTTTAATGTATCAATTATGAAAAAAATGAACAAAATTAATGAGGCAAGGTCGTATCAGTGATACCAGGTTTGTGTTTTGTACTTTAATCGTTTAAATACCGTATTTTAAATTATTATATAATTATTATAAATAATTATTGTAGCTTTTATTTATTTTATTTAAAAAAATATATAAATTATTTTAAATTATTATATAATTATTAAAAATAATTATTTTTGCTTTTATTTATTTTATTTAAAAAAAACACTAGAAACAAGTAAATTTACAATTTAATTTAATAGTGACACCTGCCCACCTCAGGCTCTTAGGCCATCACAAGCAGGGTATCTTTATATATATATATATATATATATATATATATATATATAATATATATATATATATATATATATATATGTATGTATGTATATATGATTTATGTACTAATTTTGAATGTTATTTAAATCTAAAACAAGAGCCTTCTCGGCCTCTTAGTCGTCGTTGGGGACCGCTTCGCGGCCACATGGTTGTCGTAATTTATCAGTTCATCATATTATTGGTTTATATAAGTAGCATACTGCCACGGTATGAGCAAATTTTCAAATGTATAAGGAAAATACGTGATTTGTTTACATAATCTTATACATGTCAATCAATAAGACCGGAACTAATACTGATAATACAATGAAACTTCGTTTGTTAGTGAACCATAGTATATGTTTAAAAAGCCCAATCTAAACTCTATATGAAGATTTGTGAGTTTTTGACATGTTTATGGGGTCATTTTTGTGAGTTAATGACGTAACACATATTTCATTAACAAATGAAATAATTATGGGTAATAATATATATATATATATATATATATATATATATATATATATATATATATATATATATATATATATATATATATATTATATATATATAGATATATGGTTATGATTATTTATAACTAATTTATGATCCAGATTGTAATTTGTCGATCTTTGAAAACCTACATGAGCTTGACTTGAAAGATCGAAGGATTTAAAGATTAAAACAGCATTCAACCCGGTTTTAATATTGCATGAGAACTAGTAAGTAACTCCACATAACAAGTGTATACGTAATATAAAGCGAATATAGTATCAACTTAAAAAAATAACAATTTAAGCTTGTTAAATTTATCAACTTTACAGCATTTAGTAGATAGTGATAGGAATGAGGAAGATGTGATGGACCACTTAGCAAGTAGGCCGTGTTGTTGGGCCCTTTTTGCTAACTGCCTTAGATAAAAGATAGTGTTCTATATCTTATGACGTGGTGCAGGCATTTTACTTCTAATTCACAGAAGAGCCGTGATTTTATTCAAAGTTTGTATAGTTTCAACTAGGAACAACACGTGCCTCACTGCCTGACCAGGTTTTCCTGTTCTGGAAACCATAAGACAGAAACATATATATATTTAATATAAACTACTATTGAGGGTCCTAAATTTTGCCTAAACCCAGGTTCATTTAGGGTTAGGGATCTTTTACGAGTACCTGACATCGCACAGGCTAGGAACCACCAGCTTAACGTTCCTTTCGAAGGACGGCATGTGAAAGGATTTCTATCCCTCGCATAAAAATCCTAAAGGTCCTGACCGGGATCGAACCCGGGCTGTCTGGGTGGCAGACCCACGTGCTAACTAATACACCACCGGTACCCCCTATTTACACCATCTATTATTACCACTAAATTTATAAATGTCACTTAATAATATAATGCTACAAAAAATTACTATATGCAGAAATATATATATATTTATATAAGCGCATTTAAGGAATTAAAATTTAAGCCTTTAATCGTTTTCAAAAGCAAATTAAAGGAAGTAAGTTTATTGAGAAAATTATTTTATAGTGATAACATATGTCATTAAAAGTGTTGTCATATAAATGACGGCAAGTTAACGACATAACTTTGTAAAAATAAATCTGACTTACTAAGTGACAGCTTAATTTGACTTGATTTTCTTTTAATAGGTTCTTGTTATGGCTTAATCAATGTTTTACTGCTTGATTGCTTAACGCTAGTTGATTAATACTTGTTATGCATGTAATAACACATAGGAAATTAGTAAAATAAATCTTAGACAGGGATTGATAAATTTTAGATAATTAAAATTAAATATAGGGAAATATAGCTTTAATAACAGTAATAGACTGCTGTAATAAGTTCCTAAAGTTGTCATGCGCACACGTCTGGTTGTATATATGTATATGTATGGATGAGTTGGTATGTGCGCGGTTCATATATTCTTGTAAAGTCGGTACAAGCCTAATGACTCAATTTAAATTCTATATAACGATGTATTAAAAGCTCTATGAAAAGAGTAACTTAAGTTTTTGAAGAATCCAACATAAAATTAGTCTCGAATTAGTGCACAGATGAATTTTATATATTATTTTAGATAAGATTTTTTTTACTGGATCAGTTCTCGAGAACTAAAACCACATCTGTGACAGTATAGTTGTTCTTAAGACCTCAACCACATCTGTGGCAGTAGCTGTTCTCGAGGCCTCAACCACATCCGCGGCAGTAGCTGTTTTAAGACCTCTACCAAACCCACAATAATGACCCACTAAACATTTAAAAGAAATCACAAACCTTTGAGAAGTGTTTAGATTTTTATAGCTTAAATTTTTCACACATGTACTACTTTGTATTTAAAATTTGAAGTTACATTTTATTATCAGCATTAGTTCTAGTTATGATTGACAGATGTAACGTAATGTAAACCAATCACGTTTTTTGACTTATAAATTTGACAATTTGCTTATATCGTGGCAGTATGGCTCTTATATAAACTTGTAATGAGACAAACTGATATAGCGAAGACGCGGGGCCGCAAATCGGTTCCTAACGCCGACTCCGCGTAGCGGCCAAAAAGCTGAAGGTCTCTTGTTCTAAGTTTGACTTGTAAGATAGGAAAGCTTTAGTCTATATTAGGCAGCTTGTTATTATAAATAATCAATGATTTACAGATTTTATTTATATTTTTATTACAATTAATTTTTTTTATTTGTTTTTATTTTTTTGTAATTTTTATTATTGTTGTATACTTTCAGAGCTAAGATATAAAGATAACCTAATTTTGTTTTATGAAACACCAAATAAGATAAATTCTTGTCATGAATAAAATTCAAACATTTATTCGTGTTTTTGCACAACATACCAACAGGTGTCCAGCAAAATATTCAAAATTTTGGTGAATATAATGACCCCTATATGATTAAATGGAAATCTGATTTTATAACAACATCATATAAATTAATTAAAGGCTCCTATAAGGAGTAAAAAATGGCGTGCAGCTGGTTTGGTATCAAATTCAGCAGGTGCTACCTGCATCGTCTTTGAAATTTCACAAGTGGGTACTAACGAAATCGTAATGATTTTGCCAAAATTAATGTCTTAATATATAATAGAATTTGAATTTATTTTATAAGTATTTTTTTATTTGTTAAAAATATGTGTGTTACAAAGTGTGTTAAAATATGTGTGTTACAAAATGTGTTAAAATATGTGTGTTACAAAGTGTGTTAAAACATGTGTGTTACAAAGTGTGTTAAGAATATGTGTTTTAAAAAGTGTGTTAAAGTTATGTGTGTCAAAACGTGTGTTAAATATATGTGTGTTACAAAGTGTGTTAAAATATGTGTGTTACAATGTGTGTTAAAAAGTGTGTTAAATATATGTGTGTCAAAAAGTGTGTTAAATATATGTGTGTTACAAAGTGTGTTAAAATATGTGTGTTACAAAGTGTGTTAAGAATATGTGTGTTACAAAGTGTGTTAAAATATGTGTGTTAAAAATATAAGTGTTACAAAATTATTTAGTTGCAAGCAGGATACTTTTTCTATATACCTACGGTATAAATTAGGAAAAAAAATAATATCTTGAATTTTCCACCTTAAAAACTATTTTGATGACCCTTTAGTTTCAAGATCATTGCACATGTTACCAACCTATTAAAAAATTGGTATTAGGTAAACCATCTCTTTATGAGCGAAAGGTTTAAAACATGTCAATATATTTCATTAAGATTCTGTTTTCGCTTTAAATAAACCCCATCTATTTCTTATTTTACTTGGAGTTCTTAAAAAAATAAACTTCTCTAAGAAAAGAAGAAAAAAATATAAATTCTTTAACGTAACTATTTAGTTCTTAATATTAATTAGTCCAAACATACATACTAGTCTCAATAACACTACTATAATCGTCTACTCCTGCACGGAAGTAAACTTATATTTACTAATCAGTGCCCAATTGATATTATTTCTAAATTGCACTTAACTAAAAGCAAAACGTTTTTCGTAAGCTTAGGAAGAGGGGAGTGATTGAAGATAACCCACTGTAAATGTTTTTCAATATTGGAAATAAATAATGGCGTTGTTCATAACACACATTTTTAAAATACTACACGTGCTCTAAAAAAAATAAATTATTTGTCCTTTAAATAAATGGAGATTACCTAATTACCAAAAAATAATTAGGTAATTAAGTGCTGATAAAAAGTAATTGGAAATCATAGAGCTTTTATTGTCTATTCTTTCTGATTTCCATTCAAAGCAATTATTATTTTAATGAATCGTAATTAGTGGACTTTATGAAAAATTTAGATAATTTGGAAGTATTAATTAGTCATTAAGATTATTTATAATTATTTCACTTTTCCTAATTTTTACAATTTTTAAGTTTCATAAATAATATTTTTTTAAAAGTTTCTTATGTTTAAATTATATGAATGGCTGCGATTATGATAGCAGTGATATATAACCCAGGTGCTTACCTTGTGTCTCCGGGTGGTATAACTGAACGATCATATAGATTGAAAACTTGGTCATTCGTAAGTCATTCGGTTACTCTTTACATTCTTATATTAACATAAAATAAAATTTAATATGATATATTATAAAATAAAATATAATATACTTATAATCAAGTATTAGTAAACTGTAGTAATGAGTTGCGTCTTACTCCACTTAACGATCTATATACTATCTCGAAAAGATAAATAGCTATATATGCTCCAAACGTTCGTTTTTAATTTATGGCGCTGATGATGGCTTCACTTATTTTAGGTTGAAAGAGTTTTGCCATTTAACTATCTGTTTAGAAAACTTTATTCTTTTTTCCTGATATGAATAACTGCACTTCAATTAGCAATAGTAGGTATACTACTCTACCTCTACGTTATAATATGCTCAACTTTTATCCAGACGTAATAATACTGTTATTATAGTATAATAATGATTTATTTACACATGAGCTTTTCTTTCTACTAAATCACAATAAAATGGAGTGGGGTGGGGGTTCTGTCTTCTAATGCATCCCCTCCCTTTTCCATTAAACTTTTCCTTGCTTTATCCCAACCCCTCTAAATCTAATCCCTAATGGGATATCGTTTATTTACAAATCAGTTACTAACTGATAAGTTAGTGAGTGGTAACTAAACCACTCACTACTCAAAACCAAAACACTACAGGAAGGGGGGGGGACTACACTGCACCCTCCTATTTCCTTTTTGCCCCTAATTTTCCTCATTCCCAGCCCACTATTACAGTTAATTTATTATGCGAGAGTAAAATTGACAGGCTTCTCTGACTACGATAACTTAGGAAGACATTCACAAATCAAGACGACATTTTGCTCAAAATCATAAGCTGGTGCACCTCCGAACTTATTAGATGTAAAAAGTTATCAAGTAAACAATGCTTGAGGTTGATTTGAATCGAGATAGTGAAGCCAGAAATGGTGGCTTGATTTAAGATTGAGGTTTTTTTTAAATGCCTATATTAAATAAATAATTGATTTTACAACAGTTAAATGACATAAATAATACATTAAAACAAGGCTACCTCTCCGCTATAAAGCTTGCGCTTTGCGCTGCAGAGAGGGAGTCTTTGTATATAGATAGTTTGAGCAACATTTGGAGGTTTTTAATTTTACAGATTTTCTTAGAAATTTAACCTATTTTCATGAAGTAGGTTAATGAAATTACGGTCGATAAAAAATAAATTTGGAGTAGGGTGTCCTTTTCTAAGTTTTTTAAAGGTGCTGTGTCGAATGAAACTGGTCCGAAATCGATATGATCTCTAATTGACCAAGAAGTCGAAAAAAAGTAATCAATTACCGCAAAACAAATAATCAAATACGACCGGAAAACAACTTATTTCAAGTGGTGAGTCGTCTGCGATGTTTTTTGGAATTGTGAGTTCAATAAAAATTGTCCGAAGTCGATAGGAGCACTTAAAGTCCTCAAGGCCAGGGAACCTGGGTTCGAATCCTGGTAAGGACGATAATTGTTATCGTTTTATGTATAATATAAAACGATATTGGGTGGTCCGAATGTCATGCAAATTTCCTTTGGAATGCATGTTTCCTTGCTTAACAACCCATTTCTTGTTTAAAGTTCTGGTTTATACTTTAGAACCTAAGCAGTTACTTAATTGTCAAGCACTGCTCGTAACTCATTTTACAGAAAAATGAGTTATGAAGAGTGCTTAATAATTGAGGAACCGCTGATGTTATAAAGCATTAACCGGATCCTTAAGCAAGAAATGGATTGTTATGCACGGAAACACGCATTCCAAAGGAAATTCGCACGAAATGCGAAGATTTTTTGAGGTACATAGACATTCTTCTTGTAGCAAACGAACTTCGAACTCTACTGGTTTCAAGCATTATTTGAGAAAGAGAAAGGGAATAATACTGGCCTCTCCATTTCCTTTTACCTCCCCCCTCCCATTTCCTTCACCCTTTTCCCTCGTTATCAATCCAACCCCAGGGTAAAATCTAATCACAAATGAGATACAATTTATTTACAAATCAGTTTACTAAAGCTACAACTCAAACCATTATTCGAAGGGACAGATAAAAATGGGACGACACTTCCCTCCCCATGTCCCTATAAAACCCTTCCCTCGTTATCAACCCCACTCTACTCTTAAATCTAACCACTAATAGGATATTGTTTATTTACAAATCAGTTTACTTGGGGGGACAAACCTCCCCAAATCCCTTCCTATCAGCTATAAATGCCCCCTTTCCCTCGCTAAATCTCACTAATGGGATACCAGTGATACTTTACAAGAAGCCATTGTAGAAAGCTTTAAAGTATTAACACTAATCTGTTGTGTATATTTATTCTGTATTTTACAGTTTTACATAATATTTACACCATTTTATAGATCAACTATCTATCAATCTTATGTTCAAATTTTAACTTCTCGTGTTATATTATTTGTATTTATCTATGTATTTGTATTTATCAATCTTACGTTCAAGTGTTAACTTCTCATGTTATATTATTTGTATTTATCTATGTATTAGTATTTATCAATCTTACGTTCAAATGTTAACTTCTCATGTTATATAATTTGTATTTATCTATGTATTAGTATTTATCAATCTTACGTTCAAATGTTAACTTCTCATGTTATATTATTTGTATTTATCTATGTATTAGTATTTATCAATCTTACGTTCAAATGTTAACTTCTCATGTTATATTATTTGTATTTATCTATGTATTAGTATTTATCAATCTTACGTTCAAATGTTAACTTCTCATGTTATATTATTCGTATTTATCTATGTATTAGTATTTATCAATCTTACGTTCAAATGTTAACTTCTCATGTTATATTTTGTATTTATCTATGTATTAGTATTTATCAATCTTACTTCAAATGTTAACTTCTCATGTTATATTATTCGTATTTATCTATGTATTAGTATTTATCAATCTTACGTTCAAATGTTAACTTCTCATGTTATATTATTTGTATTTATCTATGTATTAGTATTTATCAATCTTACGTTCAAATGTTAACTTCTCATGTTATATTATTCGTATTTATCTATGTATTAGTATTTATCAATCTTACGTTCAAATGTTAACTTCTCATGTTATATTATTTGTATTTATCTATGTATTAGTATTTATCAATCTTACGTTCAAATGTTACTTCTCATGTTATATTATTTGTATTTATCCGTTTCAAATGTTAACTTCTCATGTTATGTATTTATCTATGTATTTGTATTTATCAATCTTACGTTCAAATGTTAACTTCTCATGTTATATTATTTGTATTTATCCACGTTTTCAAATGAACGGTAGCATTTTGAAAGTGAAAATCTCGGTAATTTAATCCTTCAAACATAGAGATATTATTACTAAAGAGAGCCAATCTGTTGAATTATGACACATCCTAAAGGTAACCTGAACAATTTCGAATAATATTAAATTATGAAATAATTGTTACAAATGATAGAGCATGTAACATATAGAGAACAAAACACAAACGAAGCATGAAAAGCCAACAGCAATCATATATTGTAACATCAACACACTCCTAGGGGAGGTTACAACGTGGTTACACCGAGCAGAAGAAGTCCTGAAATAATATTGCAAGTAAATGTATTGAAATTGGTTTTGTGCCCTTTGTAGTAATGCATATCTATGTCTCCAACAAACTAAAATTATCTAAAATAGGTGAATAGATGAAAAAATAACTTTTTTTATCATTAAAGAAGATCACCCACCAGCAATTGCATTTTATTTATGAATTGTTTTATTTGCAAGATCTATGATCAGATTTGTAACATTGCTTCTTCATTTCATCTAGTAAGGTTAGAACTGAGATGGATTGAAATTGAATTTAAATACATGAAGATTGATTATTGTTTCATTCCTAGTATTAGTTGTCCTTAAATTTTTTTATTCTTCATCTCATACTAGTATGTATTACTTTTAACTTGTGTCTGCATTATTCCTTCATTATTCACTTATTATTCTTTATAATGTCAGAAAAATTATTTATCATTTTCTTTCTTTTTAATTTCTCTCTCCGCTCTTAATTCCTCCCTCCTATATTTTATTTTTTATTCCTCTTTACACTTTTCTTCAAATAATATTCCTCACTTTATTTATCTTTTCTTTTTCACTTGATTCATTTTCTTTCCTTTTATTTTCTTATTATTTTCATTCTCCTGGCATTTAATTTCTTAGTTTTTACTATATTTTTTTTATTATTTATCCCCTTTTTTTAAAAAAAAAATACTCAGGTGGAAAATTCCAGGACACTTAGACCTCTTAGGTGGGTCCATTGTGCCATATTTATCCCCTTACTTAATTTCTCCTTATTCATTAAAATTAATTGACTAAAAAATTCACGATTAAGCCTTGATCTCAAGCAATGTTTTTACATGCAACTCATCCGTCTTCCGATTTATTTATTCACCGATTTATTCAGGCTTAGAAAGTAACATTTTTCTCTCCATTAAAAAAATATTCAGTATGACGTAAAAAAATTTGGTAGGATTTTGATAAAATGTGTGGTCTTTTTCGTGATAAAATATAAAATGAAGATATTTGACATAACTGTGTAAACATAATTAAGTAAAGAGTAAATAATTGATGAAAAAGATCAATTTAAAAAAAATACCGAATAGGTGTTTTTTCATGTTGGCGGAACACCCTTAATATGTAATATATCAATTTACCACACTCTCGAAATAATTTTAATTTTGGTAAATTAGTTTCAATTTAGAGCATACTAATAACGAAACAAGAGAAACTCTACCAAACTTATTTAATAAAGCATGTTTGCAATAAATCAATTTCGCAGTTATTTGGGGAATGGAATAAAATTAATTGGTATCGCATTTTAATCCACAAAGAATCTGATTGCAATTTACTTCACCCTCTAACCGCTTTATTATGATAATTGTTTTTACATTAACGCTAAATATACGTTTTGTTGGTAACAGATGTTTTAATTCCAATACAAAGTCGTCTAAAGTATAAAATATAAATCTTAAAATAATACGCTTATCTTGTTTTGATATTACTTTGATTACAACTTTATTATTAGTTTGCCATTAATTATTCTTAGTTTTATCTATAGGCGCGTGACCAAGTCTCTATCTATATCGTTAAGTTATTTACAAATATAGATTTTTACTGCATAATTTTATAACTAACAACTTAATAGCAATGATTAAGTTATATGAAACTATAGAAGAGTAAATAAAAACGGGTATTAGTCATAATAATTCCTAAACATAGATCGAATTAGATAATGTGTAAAAGCTAATGGAGAAATAAGTGATAATTAATAAATCAAATAAAAAATTATTAAAATAAATTAAATCACAAATCAGAAAATCTATTGAAATTATGACAGGTTATGAAATTATATAAAACATTTAGTTATTATCAGTATGGAAGTAAAGAATCTTATTATTTTCTTGAGCAAAAAGTTTACCCTTTATGTGAAAGCCGAGGGAACCAAAGCATTTAACTCCCGAAGCGAAGCCGAGGAAGGTCCTTACTATGCCGACAAAGCAATAACATTTTCCTCTCAAGGAGTATTATGACTTTTTTCCTGCCATATGAAAATTAATTAATGTTATATTATTATTTTTATACATTTTTTAAACTTCTTTTAAAGTGTCTGACCTACCATATAAGTAATATTACTATATTACTACCATAGTATTATAATGTATAACTTTCTTGTCTGTTACAGTTATCCGAATGAGACGAATACCAGACCTAGAGATGGAAACGACAAGGCTCAAGGTGAATGGATCACCTCCCCCCCTCTACCAGCTATATAACCCTCATATATACAGACCTCACATAACTATTCCTCATAATAATAATAATAATAATTATAATAAACAAGGTATGTAATAGATTTGTATTTTACAGACTAATGATACAAAAACGCCAAGTATCTATAAACTTTTAAAAGATTTCCTAAGGAAAGATTTAGGTCATAGAGGAGCGTGTATATATATAATATATATATATATATATATATATATATATATATATATATGTAATGTTCTTGTTTCATCCAAGACCTGTGTAGATCCACGTTACCGTTGACTCCAGCTCACAAAATGTCAAGGTTCTGCGGGTTGATAGAGATGAAAGTCAAAAATATTTACTTCATGTCCCGAAGAGCCATCGTATAACATAAGTGACGAGACATAATAACGTAAGTTTCTAGGGACAAAGTTCTCAGTTCTTGTAGATAGATGAACTAAGCACACTGCGAGATCTAGTAGTCTGAGCTAGCCAGAGCGGTGGGCTTAGACTTAGAGTGTAGCTGTTCTAGAAACACTGTGAACTAATCGCGGAAAATAGAAAGAGCGGTAAGTTTTGATAGCCTGGTTGGGCTAGATGAAATGGGCACGCTGTGGACTAGTTATATGTGCCGCCATGAACTCTGGGGTGGATTAATTGAGTGAGGGGAAACGATGATATGACTCTGTAGGTTTAAACGTAAAGACATATTCTTGAATACCTTATTAATTGCTCAGTAATAAGTCTTACTAAGTCTTAAGTAAAGTTTTTGAATACTTCCTTGAAATACTTCTTTTTTTACTCTACTGCGAATTTCCATATTTTATGATTTAAGGTGAAATGAAAGACGAACGAGAGAGTTGGGAACTGCTGGTGAGCAGACATGGATTAGTAGTTCCATATTTATGGCCTCAAGTATTAGCACATACATTAGCAGTTCAAGCCAATGCTAATGCAAATTACACTAAACATCAGACTGATTCAGAACCTGAAGATCTCTCTTCTGATAGAACGTATTACTACAATAATGCTAAATCAGGTAAAATGTCTTGAATTTTTTCAATCTATTCATAAACAATAAATATTACGTGTATCCGATCGAGTATCTAGAACGGTGACCGCCCAATCAATTCCGGTTGCATCTGATAGGTTTCGATCATTAACGTGAGTAGATTATAGCGCGAACTAGTATTAATATTTTCAATAGACGTTTGCTACCAGCATAATCACACCGTTTGGATGTGACCCTGTTAACAACTCCAGTAACCAATATTCCCTTTTAGTCCTTGTAGACCAACGCTGACAAAACTAAATATACCCATGTTTTTTAAGAATATTTGATATTTATAATTGTTCAGTACTCTACCACAGCGTCGGCAAATGGACGATTGGAGATAATAATCCACAGCTCTAGTCATAGACATTATGTATCCGACATTTCTGATCTCGACCAGAAACTTTTTCTCTCAACCTGAAGCTTGTGCTCTCGACTAGAAGTTATGTTAGCCAATATTGACAGGTTATCATATGTTTTATTTCTGAGAGTTTTAAAAACATATTTATTTGTAAAAGAACGAATCTCCTGCTTTAAAGAAGAAAGAAGCCTAACAATAAAATTTTACACAAAGCCTAACATAAAAGAACAGATTAAAATGTTTAAAAATGGATTCATTAATCTGAGATTAATACAAGTAGTCCTTAAATTCGTTTTTAATCTCGTTTATACTTCCTTGTCTAGATGTCTTCTAATAATAAATTTAAGAAGTTTGACATCTGCAGACAATGTCCTTCGACAACTTTTATTTATTTGAGATTGAATTACGAAAGAAATTGCGCAATGTATCTCAGTGTAAAGGTGTTTGGATTCACCTGCCTCCTAAATTAGACTTCTTTATTGCTGTTTAATAGTAAACTAATTAATTATTGAAATTATTCAAACTATAACCCGAATTATCGCTATGTATATATGTTAGCGCTTGTGATGTTTCCGTAAATGCAAAAGTTTTGGATATCTTAAAGATTTCACAAAAACGTGCTTCATCATTTTAATGTTCCAACATTAAAATACACCAAATACCACAAATCAACTGTAATAAAAAAACTTTCTCTATTGAAATAATAAATAAGTACTCATAAAAATTTATTTTTAAGAGTAGCAGAGCTTACAACATACAATATACCAACTTCAGGAAAGTAAAACCGAAGTATTCGCGATTCAAAGACCGTAGCAGGGCCACCGTCGCTGCTAAGTAATTGATAACGAAAGTTTTTCGTTATCAAAAAACTCACTGTGGAGTTTAATGGGTTGTCACCAGTTTTCAAATAAGCTAATAAGAAGGTTAAGAACACAATATTGTGTTTTATTTTACTTATCCTTAATTAATTTTACTTTTGTATGATTTTAGTTTGCACGAACTCACAAAATTATTCTGAACAAATAATTAGTTACTAACAAGTATTTAACATTAAATTAGTTGTATCAAGTATTTAAATTAACAGATAAGACAATATTTTCCAAATTTGTAGTTTATTTCATTTGTTTTATGAAGTACTTTTTGTTTAATAGTATATTTAATTTTAAACAAATATTTTAATCAAAGTTTAATATAAAACCGTGTTTTATATTTATATCCGTAAATACCAGTTTAAAAAACGAACAAATCCAAGTCTGTAGTGATAAGAGTCTAATTCTATTTTTAAAATCCTGGAATAATCGAAGTATTTATTTATGAAATATTGACAGTTTTTACAGCACCGATGGTTGTTTTAACTCTCTTTATCACAAGTTAAGTAAAAACAAAGAAATAAATAAATAATTTCCACATCGGCTCCCATCCTAATCCTACGATTAAACTAAATTTGATCACTCTTTTGTTTTCCTACCATTGGTATTGCCAACTTGACAAATATCTCTTTGAATCGCGAATAGGAAATCACTGTAATCTTATAATAAAGGTTTAAATATTTGAACTATTGATAGAGTTATTTCAGCTTTTAACTTAGTCTAATGTCAACTGAAGATAGGATAACCCAGACTGAATTTGTTATCGCAAGTGATAGTGTCGCTTTAATAAACATTAGCGATAGCAAAACAATGTTTTGGTTTCTCCGTGTCCTGTGAGAACTAAGTTTAACTACCATCAGGCTTTCTTTATCTATGCTTACTATTTGACTATATTTTATATTAAGTATAATTAAGTTCCACATGCGCCCACATTAATTGAATAACTTATATGGAAGAAAGCGTTGTAATAGTTAAAAAAATAGTAAGGAAGTTTAATATACTTTACTGTTAGTTTTATATTAATTTAGTTTATCACAGTAATAATTATAACCAAACTAAACGAACCTGGTACAATGAGATTTTAGAAAATTCCGCAATATGTTTAAAATTATTGATTTTATTATAAAATTAAGCTTGTTAATTTAAATTAATTTTCATGATGAGTGATTTTTAAAGAGCTCTAGAATAAGCAAAATGACGCCACAGCCTAAAATTTGATCACTGCGTTTCAATATTTATAGCCTCAACGTTTATCAAAAATCTTCTTTTTTTCTTTTTTTTTAGAAGTTGGCAGCGAAGATGAAGATATGCCATTAAATTTAAGTTTAAAAGGTTCAGGAAGACAGAGCGTAGAAGCAAGTAATGAAATCTGGTCACCCGGCTCGCTGTGCGAGAGAGAGGAGAGAGGCGTCATTAGAATGGCCCCGTCCAGACACCATGTACAGCCTTTATCTGTGACGTCGCCTTCACCCAATAGCGAAAGAACTTTTCAGGTATGTTATCAAAGTGTAACAGTTAGTATTTTCTTTTTATTAACCTTAAGTGAGTTTAGTTATACAATTATGGTTTTTTCTCGTTTTTTTGGGGCTACTAGTTTTGGAGCATTGTACTACCACGGAGTTTTGATTTAATAAGGTGTCCTCATGTCTCCTCTTATCCTTCTAGGCACTTTTTTAAACTGCTTTAATACGTACTTATTAAGGATGGAATATAAACCACCATATTAATTAATTAATATCGATACAACGGAGCCTAAAGATCGTAAAACCGGACTATAATATCAGATTTACTATTAATAGATTGATAAGAGAACTAGGCCTAAAACATCAAAATGTATACATGTATTTATGATATATATCCTATTATTTATTGGCCTTTGTTGTTCAAAAAGCAATCAACAGCATATTTAATGCTTTATTAGAATATCCAAGGCAAAAAGCTTATGCAGTTAGGTGTCAAGGAGCTGGGAGAGAGGGAAAAAAATAAGTTTATGAGGTTGGGGTCGGGGAGAGGGGGGGTGGGGAGAGGTTAATTTGCCGCAAAGCGGCCACAGGGAAGCGCAGGGGCCGCGAGACGGCCCCTAGGGCCGTTACCGCGGAGCGGCAAGGCCTCTTGTTCTTAAAGGTGGGGGGGGGGGTCACTGGTCAAGAATATAAATGTATAACCAATTGTCATCAACCTTTCCGTCTTTATACCTACCCTAAAGTAATATATAAACCAAGTAGGGAAACAAACGCGATTTCTGTAAGACCTGGTATGTAGTTCACATTTTGTCCACCAGGGAGTTAGCTCAAATTTTCCTATGGGCGCAGCCATTTTGTTTTACCCTAGTAAATGTAAACAAACTATTTACGGTAATCAAAATGTTTGTTTTTATTGCATTTATTTGAACAGTTTAGTTTAAAATTTTAATAATTTGTGTAAGAAATACATTTTGCCACATCCAACAGTGGCAAAGTCCAGTGTTTAAGTCCGAATGTTTAAATACTAGGTTTGTTTAAATTACTTAAAACGAGCGGCTGATAAAACTTTTTTTTCGTGTGCACTATTTAACTTAGTACATTTTTGCAAATTGTATTTGTTTTTCCCCAATTCAATATTAATTGTAATTAGTAATATAACAAATTTAACCTAATTTTTTTGAATATAATAAAAGCAATCGTAATTTTAAGACAATATACACTGTCGTCTGCATTTTTTCAAAATCTTAATAAAAACATAAAGTTTACCTTTACTATAGTTTCTCTTTTCTTTAACTAAATTATTATAACAATTATTTAACAGAATTTAATACAAAACTATTAAATTATCACGTACATATTAAAGTACGAAAACACGATAAAAAGTAAAACTCACCTAATGTAATCAGGGTTGCCAATAAAATTAAATAAAAAAACCTAAATACGAAAAGGCGCATGCGCAGTTATTCTAATTTTAGCTATTTTTTATTTTTGAGCCAGCTATCAGCTGATCAGGCAGGTCTGAATTTTTTTACATGTGTCAGTATAGGAGTTTCCCTACTTGGTTCATGTATTACTTTAACCTACCCCAACACTTGCTGAGCGTAGACTAAATCAACGTTTATGTTCCTCTCCTTTACAATTACAACTATACTATTTATTTTTAGCACGATTGTGTTACAAATTAAACAAATTATTTAACAATAATTTTTGTTGATTTTTTAGATGACTATGTATTATTGTTTTTAAAACTACAAATATTATTAAGCAATTTAGTTACTAAGAATCTTAACCCAACGTATAATTACCACCAATATGAATGATTGACGTAAACTCTGTCCTTGGTCCAGCTTGTTATTTGGCCAAAACAGAGAATGTTCATCCAAATCGTAGTTTGATTGAAAAACAAACACATTATTTCGAAATAATGATTGTGAATCAGGGTTTGCATAGCGCAGCTGTATGTATACCGGTTTGGACATGTGCAGATGCACCCACGTGAAATCCTTAAAATTTATGGAAAACATGATCTTAGAGCAGGCCTGGGCAAACTTTCCTAGCAAAGGGCCGCTTGGTCTTTTTACAGCCAGTCGCGGGCTGCATTCCTTAAATTTTAAAGTATGCTAAACCCGCAACAAATTGCAGTTACGCTGGTGTTTTACTGAAGTCAAATTTATTCTCAAAGAATAAGAATTGGGAAACTTTAGCACTAAGCAAAAACGGAGAATCTTCGTCAGATCTTGAAATATAACTGAAGACAAATTTTGCTAAAATACTACGTATAAAAATAATTTTAAAAAGTATTCCTATGAAATAAAAGATCAAAGGGATGGTATTTTATCAACTCCTTTTCGGCAATTCACAGAAGGCAAAATAGCTTTTTTTATCTTATTATTGTGAAAATATAAATACGCTAAAATAATTAGAATTCGCCAAATCCGACAATGAGAATTGATATGAAAGGCAGCCGCTCTTTATGTAATTGTTTCTTATCTTACTAGCTTTTGTTTCTCCAAACTTTAAAGTTAAAGTAACAATCCATTATTTCATTATCTTGATATCTAACTTTTCATAATAATTTTGAATTAAACAATTTATTTGCTTATATACCTAATATTTTTAATTTATTTTATCTTTTTTCCAAACATTTTAATTTTGCCCGCGGGCCGCATGTGGCCCGCATGCCGTATTTTACCCAGGCCTGTCCTAGACTTTAGAAAATGGTCTCTATACCCAGTTCGCTGACTCGCGCTAGTTTAATTTAACTATTATATTACATTTCCTTAATTATACCGTAGGTATAAAGGTTTGAAGTATTGTGTTTGCAAATAAATCCGAAATCAGGATGTCACCGAAATTATCCGTTTCAGGGCTTCCTAAATGGTTTTTACAAAGTTGTCTGTCAGATTGTCAGGAACAGGAACGTCAGGGAACAGATCAAAGAACGTTGGATTCTTCATCTACATTGACGCGGTCACCACCGGAAGACCTAAATCTTCAATGTGAATAACGGTTCCAGGCTAGGTTTAAGGGGTTTCGCGGAGTGAGTTTTAGTTGGTATGAGGCAGACCCTGAGTCCAACACTGTTGACAGACCGCTGTCTTCGTGCGTAAATGCATTTCTCTCTCTTTTTTGGTAACATTTTTCCCGCAAGAAAAACTTTGCCAGAAAAAAAAATTACCTAAATACGTAACTTTTGTTACTATTTTTATTTTTTGAAAAATTAAATTAGAGCATTCCAATATATTGACTGTTGGATTTTAACAGAAATAAAATTTAATCCTAAGAAATTCGATACCAGTACAACTAAATCCAGGTTATATTCCTGCAAACTTGTTTGAAATACACCATAGATTTTTATAGAAATATAATCCTATTTTATTCTAATTTTGGTTTGAGAAAAAAACAGAGTATTTACAAAAACAATCAATATTGTAGTATGCTTCAATTTAACTATTCAAAGTTGCCGAAAGTGGTAACAAAATTGGCTTATTCTGGTAAAAGATACAAAAAATGGTACATTTGAAGTCGCACGTGTCGACTTATGGGGACAGAGACCATTGTAAAATGTAAAGGGCCATGTTTTCTCTATATGTTTCCGGATTTAATGTTGTTTCATCTGAAATGTTTCAAGACCTCTGACATGGCGTAATTTACAATACAACTGACTATTCAGCATCCTCAAACCATTCCTAATCGTTACCTATATAATCAACCCTAGAGTCTATTGTACTAGGAAAATATATAAAACACATGAAAACACTTTCTGAGTGAATCCATATATAAAGTGTCTTTTATCAAATGCTAAACCAAAAAAGTAATTTTTTTTGGTGAACAAAAATATTGTCATTAATAGACGATCATACAGCACTATGACTAAGTAGATATAATATGTCACCTGAGTTTAAAAAATTATGACTGAATTCAGAGCTATCATTCGGTGCGTGTTAATCTATTTCTTTCTTACAAGAGAGGAAATCAATTGCAAATCGTTTTTATTATTTATATTTACATGCCTCGCCTGCAGACACAGAGTGTATAATTATTTTCTTTTTTCTCATCCCTCTATTTGTCATTACTCTGTGAGCATTACTTAATATTCTCAATTATAACCTTCCCTTGTTCTATTAGGTTATAACTGTAAAATTACCTTCTATTTGCTGGAAAATTATCCCTTAGAAAAATTCACCCTACATGTTTTTTTTAATTAATAATTTAAGAAGAAAATTGTAAAAAAGTTTAGAGTGTGATTACTAGGTTGTGTTAATTTTTCTTGACTGTTCTACATAATTTTTTTTATTAAAAACTAAAAAAAAATAGTATAGGTAAAAGAAAAGTTGTTTTATGACGACCTGAGTACCGTAGATTTATTTTAAAATTTACTATATATATTTTTTGGTTCCGTCAATGATGTTTATACTATTTCCTACATAGAGATATATACTAGAGGGGGCATAGCCTATCTCAATACATTGAGAAGCCTGAAAATCATTTTGGGGCTCTCAGGAGAGCTGTGTAACCTCCTTTAAGAGTGATTCAGGTTATAATAAATCAATTAATTTCGGCTTCTCGCACTTTATTTGTTTTGATTTGAATTTTTCACGTTTTACCATGTATGCTGCTGTAGTTGTTTTTACCGATGATTATATTTATAAGCGAATGTGGTCAGTTTACATGTTCGATATTTCAACATTTAACCTATAGGGCTACTCTAGAAAGATATGTCTATGGGTTTTCGGCTTTACCGGGTGGAACATTTCAGGCGTACCAACATTAAATATTTAAAAATATGGGGGAATCATAGTGTATGACTTTCGAAAATAGTCTTTGACCCCCATCGACTCATTCAATTCAACATTATTTTGTTGGTAACTATTACCCAAATATGGTAATTTTGTTACCACTTCGGGTAGCTTTGAAGCATACCATAATATTGACTCCGTTGGAATCCACATGTTTTCCTTAGTAATTTAATACGTCATGATGCGACTTACCCCCCGTAAGTCCTTATCCCCCATAAAGACCATTTTTGAAATTCTAGGACTTCTTGAATATAATTGTGCAAAGGATTGTGTTTACTCATGTTTTGTAACACTCGGTAGTATCAAATGATATAAAGCAAGGACTCTTATTTCCCGTATTTTTAAGCATTTAATGTTGGTGCATCTAAAATGTTACGCCCGTCAAAATTACTATATATGTGATAGTAATTAATTATTACTAATATGAATTCATATTTTACACAGTAATAAGTAAGTCCAAGATAATACTCTTTTTCAATAATTCATAGATTGAACGATGTTTTTTTCGTATCTAAAAAGCTGCTTCGCTCCGGTAAGTTCTAAAGGGGGTAAAGAACGCAAAGAATCCTATCATTAATATGATTGATTTTATACTATTTTCTATTCTTTTTTTGCTTTTAACAAAACCGGTTTGAATCGATTAGATTAGAAATATGTTTTTTAAGTAAAAAAAGAACTTTAGAACGGTAATCAGTGTATTTAGAGTTAAGTTTTGTTGTTTTTTCCATCATAATTTCCCTCAACCCAAAGCGGCTTGAAATTGATGAATTATACAAGAAGCAACAGTTGTTTAATATCTCGTCCTATATTACTCTTCCTACTTCTAGTTTTTTTTAACATCGTTTAGTATTCTGAAAAATTGTTTATTATTAGTAATCTTTCGCCTGTAATTTTATTTTATTTTCCAACTTAGAATCCATATTTCTTTAAAAAAGTTCATTTTCGAAATTCAATATTTTATAAATGATGGTTAAAAATATTTCGCTGTATAAATATTTTATTTGAACTGTTATTGTATACACACACACAGATATATATATATATATATATATATATATATATATATATATAATATATATATATATTATATATATATATATATTATATATAATATAATATATATATATATATATATATATATATTAATATATATATATATATATATATATTAATATATATTATATATTATTATATATATATATATATATATATATATATAATATATATATATATATATATATATATATAAGGTTGCTGCGTTTGATGATTAGAATTTAACAATGATCGACACCGACACTTTAGGTGAAAAACACTGACGGGAACAACTTGTTTAAACATCAAACCCTTTTTTTTGGAGGGAGTTATTAGTAAACTCCTTTAGCATAGCAGAGGATTATTTGCTCACTATGTGCCATCGTAGCAAAAAGGTAGTAAAACAGATACCCTCTATCGGGATTCGAACACGACTGTAAAAATGTCTAAATCTTTCTTAATAAAATTTAAATTTAAATTCAACTAATTAAGAAAAAAAATCAAGAAATTAAAACTAACTAACTTACTAATCAAGAAGCTAAAACTGGAAATTTTTACTAGTACGAGAGTGTCGCAATTACAAGGATAAAATGTTATACATATAGATTAAATAATGTCTGTGGTATATAATTGTGCTTCCTGTTAATCTATGTTAATTCTTACATAGATTAAATATTTAACTGTTGTTTGTTGATGTTATTTAAACGCCAGTTATTTGTTTACATATTAATAAAAGGGATATGATGTCATTATTTATTCTAATAACGCCAGAAGAGGTGTCAAAGGGCTGATACACCCCGTGTCTATACTGTTTGTACAACAACGCAGGGCATTGCACTTTGAATACGGCAGACAATTATGTTAGTGTAAGAAGAGACGTCAATATACATTAAAATTACTCACAACCTTTATACACATACACACTGATATATATATATATATATATATATATATATATATATATATATATATATATATATATATATATATATATATATATATATATATATATATATATTATTATATATATTATATTATATATAGACACATATACCTATATGTATTGTAGCGAATCACAAGCTAAACACTTAATCTGGACAAAATGTTCCTTTATTTCTCTGAATACAAGGTTAATACACAAAACAATCACAAAAACCAAGGATGTTGAATAAAGGGGATGACGCACTAAGTCGAATTGCCATTCAACAAAGTGACCTCATCGAAAATCAAAACATAGAGATGAATGCAACACGAAACACACGTCAAAAACCAACTGCACATGCTTGGTACGAACTGCGCATGCTTATGATCCTTATAACAGCGCAGGTCTTAAAATTTAGAGGCAAAGTTATAACCTTAGGGGAGGTAAGTTTGCTCCTATTTCTCTACCTCATAAACTTCCATGGGGTCAGAAATGTTCCTTAATGCGTCATCCCCTTTATTCAACATCCTTGACAAAAACTAACGAACTTAACATAACAATAAGGACCAAAAAGATCACACGCATGCGCACACATTTTTCCAGACTCATTCACATGTATCCAGACTCATTCACAAAATTTGATTGCAAACTCGTTTTCGTTTTGATTGCAGTGCAAGCAGTGCGGTAAAACATTCAAAAGATCGTCAACTCTGAGCACACATCTTTTAATTCACAGTGATACGAGACCTTACCCCTGCCAATACTGTGGCAAGCGATTTCATCAGAAATCAGATATGAAGAAACACACCTACATTCATACAGGTAAATTAAATTCTTATTTTTACATTCCTAGTTACTAAGGTGTAACTTTATCTTCCTTGGGCTGAGCCTCCAGAACAAAGTATATAACTTACCCAGCTTCGCCTCAAGAACCAAATATATAACTCACTCAGTTGCGCCTCAAGGAACGAGTTCACAAATTTTTGGGAAACGGGAAAGAAATTTATTTGGTCACCAGAAAGATAGGTTGTATATGATAAAAAAAGATACACCCTACAAAAAAATCACCCCTTCTCTATATAGATAAGAAAAAATATTATCGCTCATTTATCACGTTTGAGTGTGATGTCAGAATGGATAGCGTTAAAAGTATAGAGTAAATACTGCTTTCTGATTAGTTAAACAAATATTTATGCAAATTACGTAAAGTGATAAACCAATCAGATTGCTTATGTCACTTTTCCGTCATACTTCACAGATTATTCTATAGTTAAAAGAACTGAAATATGAAAAGCTATTTAAATTCGATTAATAATTTAGTACTGTTAATTTTAATTAAAAAAAATTCTCTGGATTAATCCTTCCTAACCTGAAAGGGAGTTTTCTGAAGTAAAATCTATTTTAACAATTTAGGTTAAATAATTCTTAAAGAGTATAGATTATATGCATGAGAGAACTTAGTGAGGGTTCGGGGTCCTAAGGGAGCTATTAGATCTCCATTACTTTTCGATCTAGATTATCTGTAATTTTAGAAACAATTTGACAGGGACTGTAAATTATCAAGTTTAAAAATTAATTTAAACTGATAATTTAAAAATTGGTGAGACCTATTGTATTTATACAATAGGTCATGGAAGTATAAATATTTTTGGAATCAAATGTACAATCTGAATCGACCCGCACCTTAACTTTCCTCCCCTAACTTCTCACTCCCCGTTTTCAAACCGACAAACCTCATTAGCGCAATAAAATGTAGAGTTTTTGAGTCCAAAATGAAAAATAACAAATAAGTCTCTCTACTGTCGTAATAATTTAATGACAGAACCAGCTTCCAAACTTCACAGTCCATCATTAGTGTCTAACCAACAAAGTAAAAAATAATTACAAAAACTATTAAAAAACCCAAAAAAGATAAATGAAGCATTACAAACATCATAATGGTAAATAAAAATATATTATATACATATACATACACACACACACACATATATATATGTGTAGGTGTGTGTGTAAAAAACAGTATTGTTTACAAAATATTTATGACTTCATTATCTATAATAATGACTCAGCAACAAATTTCTGTATAAAATCAATAGTTTATTTGGTCAAGCTGAAATGAAATATACATGTAATACTATATAAAACAAAGAAAATGTAGAATTAAAAACATTGTATCAGAAATTGTATTATATATATATATATATATATATATATATATATATATATATATATAATATATATATATATATATATGATGAGAGGTTTATATAAATATATAAACTTTGGACATTTTATGTTTTTGGACTCAGGAAGCCAAGAAGAATTGACGCCCCCTCCCCATTATGAGGATTATTTTCTTTGGAAAGAGCTTAGAGTTAGTTTATCTAGTGATAGTAATAATACGCGATATAATAATATACGTATTATCTTTCATTACTCTATACGAGCCGTAGCTGGTTAGATTTCGAACACACCAAATACGTTGTCTACAATCAAAGTATCCTAATGTTTGATAACAGTTTCTTGCTTTGCTTTCCTTGACATATCATTACATAAGGATATAAAAGTAATATTATCTAATCTATCTACCAGCATAATTCACCGAAACAAATCACAAACCAGCCGCTACTTTATAACCGCTATTAAATAATTTAAATACTTTATACTTGCACTTACTTGATTATTATGCTATAATAAAAATACATTTTTTAAAAATTAATAAGTAATAATAATAATAATGACACGAATCGTAGCGGTTAACCCGCTTTCTTCTTTAAATGCTTTTGAAGTAATTTTAAGTAATTTTAAAATGCCCCGTATAATATATAAGATAATATAATGAAACATTAATAATACAAGACATCTGCTTCTATATTAAAATTTACAACAGAGAAGCCGAAAGTGGCGTCAGTTGAGGGCGAAATACATATCAAACTCTTATGCTCCAAAAATTAAAATTTTTAGTAAATAAATATCGTGCTAAAATTTAAATATAGATATTAGGTAAGACATAGGTTGGAAAAATTCAAAGTCTTCAAATTGTCGTAGGAGAGTCATTTTTCCATTTAAAAATTCGCTTAAAATGTTTTATGATTGCAAAAGCCAGTCCCTAGATAGGGTTGGTTATTTCGCATGGGTACTAAGAGCC
>JACMZG010001863.1:7717744-7766648 GCA_018340805.1 Microvelia longipes
CCTCCATGTCTATAAAATACATAATTGATCAAATAAATGTTTTTAAAACAAAAATGACTGCTTCGGTCACAAGAAGCGTGTCAGTTATTATTTTATTAATAATAATTGAAAATCAATACAAAGCTGTTGTTAACTTTTACTATCAAATCAATATGTTTCTTTTATGTGTTGAGTTTTAACGAGCATAATATTTTTTTTATTTTACGCTCCGATACCACAGAGCGCTCAAAAAGATATGTGACTAGAGGGAGCATATCTTATCTTAATACGTTAAGAGGCTTAAAACAATGTTGGTGTTCTATGTAACCTCATTGCAACCTCTTTCCAGGATGTTTTAAGGTTACAATGATTTCATCGTTGTCGGCTCATCGCACAATGCTGTAATTTTGTATTCAGTTTTTTTTTTGGTTATATTATTCATGAAAAGTGTTCAGGTTACTTTTTCGATGCTTCAAAATTTAACGGATTTAGTACCAAATTTGGCTTCTATAGTGATATTATCACTATAACAGTACTTACGATCTGAAATATAACACATAGTCACATTCTAATCGGAGGAGCGTCGTAAGCGCATCATTATAAGCGCGTTCGAAAAAATTAAATTACTAAATAAGTAAAGTTTATAGACTGTTATATTATTACGGATAGATAAAGAGGTTATAAGTTACTGTAATTTCTATTAGTATACTACTAATGTATGCTATACTACATACCGTATGCTATACTGTATGTAATACTTATGTATGCTATACTAATACTAATGCTATGCTAATACTAATGTATGCTATACTAAATATACATACTACTATACGGTACTATACGGTATGTAGTATGCTATACCACATACCGTATAAATACTTATATATTTATAGTTTACTTTGTCTAAACTTTCAAGCAGTAGGTGCAGAGATTTATTTGAAGATTAATAGTTTATGTATGCATAATAGCCACATACGCGTTAAAATCTCTTGAGGTCTAGACCTCAAGAGATTTTGATACTTTTTACTTTTTTTTTGATAATATTTATTTTGATACCTCAAATTCACACTAAATATTTGATACTTAGATTGGGGTTGATTTATAAAAAAATAGAAGGAATCGATATACTAAAAGATTAATCTCTTAAAGCAAACTCATATCACTAAAAGAGTCCAGTGTTATGAGCTAAGTTTGCTTTAAGAGATTCATCGTTTTGTATATCGATTTCTATTTTGTATAAATTAACCCCAATCTAAGTATTAAACATTTAGTGTGAATTTAATATTTAATGCTAACATAGACTCTCTTCTTCCTTATATTACTTTAACAGTTGTGCACTGATGATGGCCTTTAGCTCTAGGGTGAAAGCGCTACTTGCTGACAGAGTTTCATTTTATGAGAGAGACTTTTCTTTTTCATTATTTTAAAACTTTCATCAGGTTAAAGAGTACTATATATATATATATATATAATATATATTATATATATATATATATATATATATATATATATATATATATATATAACGTATTAAGATAAGATATGCTCCCTAGACTCAGCAACAAAGTTCTGTGTAAAATCAATAGTTTATTGGGTCAAGCTGAAATGTAATATACATGTAATGCTTTATGAAACAACGAAAATGTAGAAGTCAAAAAAATTGTATCAGCATTAGTTTTGATGTTATCAATTGACATATATAGTTTTATGTAAAAAAAACTGTTGTTTTCTTAGAAATACAAGCAATACGTTTACAACTTACAAGGCAATAACAATCTCGTGGCCGGGAAACGGCCAAAAGGCCAAATGCCTCTTGTTTGTTTTTTCACAATTAATAATTTTGAAAAAGCTTAAAAGTTTAAAAGCTCCATCTTTGCATAAATAATGGAATTGGCAATCATAAATATCAAAAATTATTAAATAAAAATATTGTTATTAACTCTTCTGTCTTTATTATTAATATATGAAATAAAATAAAAAAACAGCTCCTTTTTCACACTGTCGTGATACTCGGAGAAAAATTATAGACTAAAAGCTTTACTAAATACTGAGAGCTAAATTATAGTGCAAATAATTCATTACTGAAGTACAAATTTGGGTATCTTTAACTAACTAATAATTTTCATAGATAATTTTAATAAAACTTGTTCGTTCCTGAATAAACAATGTTTATTAATAAATTAAGAAAGAAGGAGTAATATTTTTACATCACAATCCTTATAAATGATAGTACAGCAAGGCTTG
This sequence comes from Microvelia longipes, assembly GCA_018340805.1. Lineage (NCBI taxonomy): Eukaryota > Metazoa > Arthropoda > Insecta > Hemiptera > Veliidae > Microvelia > Microvelia longipes. The sequence goes on from JACMZG010001863.1 coordinate 7,719,968, forward strand.
GATTAATAAAATATTTATATTAGCGATAGATTAAGAAAAGATTATACCGGTCACGTGACTGTCTCGTCTATGGTTATGAATGCTTTGGAACGGAACGTATGCTCGACTCTAACTTAACCATAACTAAATAAACAATGTGTTAAAAATCCATTATGTGATTCTTTAATGGGTTTAAGCATTAAAGAAATTCGTCAAATGATGCTCAAACTAAACGAATTTTATAGGAGCACATGATAAATTAAATTATTTAAGTGTCGATGATACTCATAGATTAAACAATTAAAAGACTAAAATTTAATTTCTTATTACTCACCTTTAGCTCAAAAGATATATTTGGCACCACAGAGATATATTACTAGAGAGGCCCTATAGCTTGAATTTTGAAACATCGAAAATGTAACCTGACCACCTTCGCTTATAAATGTGTGCGGCCGAGGCGCGAAACGCCGAGGCCTCGGAGCAGCAAACAGGCTGAAGACCTTTTGTTTAAGTTCAAAGAAATTCGCCGAATATGTTAGAAAAACTATCGCACTGGTTTTCCAAAATCCCTGACTCTTTTTAATCAGGTCTAAAGCTTTTTATTATTTTCCTTATTGATAGGGCAAGTGACGCGGAACATTTTCTATTTAGACCAACTAGAAAAATGTATTCTTGACAAAACAATTTTTTCTGCATCATTAAAGTCTGTCAAAATTATAACGATTTTTCCACTTTAAAATAAAATCAAGAAAAAGCTTTAATTCTAATTAAAAATTGATTTCATTTGATTGATATGTAATTTGATAAATGTTATCCGTGATAAATGATATCCATGATAATTGATATCCATGATAGTGATATCCATGATAAGTGATATCCATTATAAGTGATACCCGTGATCAGTGATATCCATGATAAGTGATATCCGTGATATCCTTGATAAGTGATATCGTTTAAAAAAGTCTACATAAGTATATATGTATACATTTTGAAAACTTATAATAATTTTAACCTATGCAAGAATTTGCTGTCGATCTGTCACATTAATGAATTGGCATATATTTGTTTACATAAGAGGATAACAAAACTTCTAGCTATATATTCGTTTAAATAAGAGATAACAAGCTTCTAGCATGTATTGTTTACCTAAGAGGATAACAAAGCTTCTAGCATATATATTTGTTTACATAAGAGGATAACAAAGCTTCTTGCTTATATATTGTTTACATAAGAGGATAACAAAGCTTCTTGCTTATATATTCGTTTACCTAAGAGGATAACAAAGCATCTTACTCATATATTTGTTTACATAAAAGGATAACAAAGCTTCTAGCTTGTATATTTGTTTACATAAGAGGATAAAAAAGCTCTTAGCTTTTTTTATTTGCATAATATAAATTATGGAAGGATAAGAACATTAAAAAAAATGTATACTCCTATTTTTTTTATTTGATATTTTAATCATAATGCAGTACTTTCATTGCACTGAGGCATCAGAGATCGCCGTTACTTTAATTAATAGAATAGTGACTGAATTGCTATGATAATTAGAGATTTTTAAAATAGTTGTTTTAATTATTTTGTAAACAAATTTCACGTGTAATCAAAATCAATGACGCAAATAAAATCCTTGTATTTCGCTCACAGATTATTTGTTTATTTTGCTTGGTTTTAAAGCAAACATCATTTTGTTTGTTGAAAATAATGATCCGACGAATTCCTATTTTGTCATTAATGTGGAATCCCGTTATGGATTTTTTTCCATTATTTTCTGTGAAATGCAGTACGATATTACTTATACTTTTCAGGGACAACCCACGGATCTTTTTTATTCAACTAAGCCATCTTAAGTTTTTATCCATGTTTAAAGATAGCCAGTTCTTTAAACTGTTGACAACTCTTGTACCTTACAAGTCCATTATTTTTGAACTGTGTTAGTTATATATATATATATATATATATATATATATATATATATATATATATATATATATATATATATATTATATTATTATATATATATATATATATATATATATTATATATATATATATATATATATATTTGTTTTATAAGATAATGTCAATAAGTAGGATAAACATAAAATTATTCAAATCTGTATTGATTTGAAGTTGTGCGTTAAAATTCATGAATTTTTTTCGGGTAAGTCAACGACCCTAATTTAAGAATGAAAAACAATTAGATGCGTACCCTGAACTTTCTATTGGTCATATGCTGTCTATTAAAACCCGAGATGCACGGGCACACGCCAACCTAACAAAAAAATCTCGCGCCAAGAAACCTAAGGATTACCAACAAAAAATCACCTTAATTGTTCAGATTACAAACAAGACAAAAAAATTGGTCCTAGATAGACCCTGCAGATGCTGGAGATAAAACATCTTGAACACTTTACTTCCCGTTTTTACTCGAGTAGTGAAAATAAGTGCTAGCGTGAAGCCATAAATGAAAATGAGAATCCCCTGAAAAAAACCTGTCTTCAATCTGGATAGATACTATCGTCGTTCCGTCGCGTCAGTTGCTATATCAGATTTGTAAAAAGTAATTTTCTACCTTGAGCTAAATATAATATAAAGCTGCTGCGACCTACCCTACGTTGAACGTTTCAGCATGCTATTAAGGAAGTAATAAATTATAATTCGATCTATAATCATCCTGCACAACTTTTAGACAACAGCGATGTATGATCTTCCTAATCCTTAGAATAATACTATATATAGAAGGAGCACAGGACCGTAAACAAATGTAATTCCACTGATAACACGAAGCCGGTTGACTGGTTGCAACTAAGTAATGCTGCCAACCTGACAACAAACATTATTTTAATATTTGTCATAAATAACTATTAATGAGAAAGATCGAAAGAACAAATATAAACTTAAAACACCTGCAGAGTATTTAATAAAACTGTCTTAGATGGCAAAAGGGTGGCGGATACAAGAATCTACATTTAGTTGACGAGGACTACTATTTGTATATAATTTGATAAATACGTTAAACTACAATTTAAAATGCTTAAATATTGTAATGCACCGAATTTTTATTAGTATTTTATGAATAATCAATCATTAATTAATAATAGAACATAATAATTCAGCAACCGAAGTATTGCCAACTTTTTTTTAGAAAATTGTATATTGTTAGGGTGGCAGCATTCCTTAGTTGCACCAGTGAACGCCTTTCGTGTTATCAGTAGTGCTCTTCTATATATGTATTATTCTAGTCTAATCCCAGCACTAAATTACATATAAGATTACTTTGGAGATTTTGGACAACTAGATACTCAAGTGGGATTGGTCGAAATAGTGACAAATTTATAATCAGAGTAATAAAATATGTCTCTCCACAGGTATAAAAAATTTATTTAAAATAAAGCATAACCGGCTTTCAACCAACGAAAGGTCATCATCAGTGCCTAACAAACAAATAAATAAAAGAAATTACATATGGTAAAACAAAATCTAAACTAAGTTAAAAATATAAAAAGACAAAACAAAAAATAAAAAACGCATCAAAACAATAAAAAGATAAAACATACCGGTGAGGTGTAAGGAAGCTAGGATTTGAGTCTTTCAATACAATTCTAATACAAATTTATAAGATGTTACCAAAGATTTAGGCCCGTATTCAAAGACATTTTCCTAACATTTTCCTAACATTCTCCTTAAGGTTTCATTAAGCGAATGTTAGAAAATGTTAGGTCTCCTTAAGGAGAATGTTAGTTTAGGTAAGGAAAATGTTTTTAAGCCACGAAATTTAAATTATCGTTCCCGGGTTTAAAAGTGGGAAAAAACATGGTTTTCGTGGCTTAAAAATATTTTCCTATAACATTCTCCTTAAGGGTTCTTTAAGGAAAATGTCTTTGAATACGGGCCCTAAATCATTCTTCTAAAATAACGCAAATTGGATTTGTTTTGATAGATATTTACCTGACATTATATTGCTGTATCTTTAGGAATCAGCTTATTTAAGCTATTTATTCAACTTGAATATGCCGCCAAAAAAATTGCTTAAGTTCTCAGTATTTATACTAACCCTTGACACTACGGAAGTCTGAGTTTCGCTTTCCAGGTTTCGCTTCCAGTTTTATCCCTGACGAGCTGCAAGGCTCTAAAAGGACATCAGCATTATAATATTCGCCGAAATACATTGTCAATATTTACTTTCTCGTCGCTTATACGAGAAGGTTATTATTATACGAGAAGGTTATTATTATACGTAAGGTTACTAAGCGGATATTACTTCCATTGCAAAGTCCTTATTATTACCTTTGTATATATTAGACTTGTTTGTTTTAATTCTATGCCAAATAATTACTTATGTTTAAATGTTTAATGTTATAGGTGAAAAGCCTCACAAGTGCGTAGTCTGCGGCAAAGCCTTCAGTCAAAGTTCAAATCTAATAACTCACACGCGAAAACACACCGGGTACAAGCCGTTCGCTTGTGGTCTTTGTGACAAAGCGTTTCAACGCAAAGTAGATTTGCGGAGACATCGTGAAACGGTTCATCCCGGTGAACCAAACACGCCCATCACCGCCATACCGTACGTTCCACCATCTGACTCACCAAGAGGCGACTCCCCAACGCATTCAACGTTTTCATCGTCACCATCCAGAATACAATCACCTGTTAGATATATAGAGACTTCATCTAATCACTCGCCAAGTCCTTCACCATCTCATCAACCTTCATCGCCGCATGCTTAACAATATTTATCAGGTTAACCAAATGTCTTTTGTCTCTTTAGACAGAAGATGTTACAGAATCTACAGCACCTTACAAATAGTCACAAATGATGTTGCATATCAAAAGCTAATTTCATCTAAAATACAGGTCGATTTTTGAATTATTTTCTCTTCTACAAAGAATAATGGTCAAGCTTGTCAAACTACAATTACAGCCACACATCATTTTTACAGTTTTTAAGAAATTTTTTAATAATTTACAAAATCACACGAATAAATCTTCTAGCTTTCATTCTAGGCTCCTTCTCATAGATATATTACTAGAGGAACTTACCCTTTCTCAACTCATTGAGAGACTTGAAACATCTTTTTGGGGGCTCTTAGCGAATTTGTGTAACCTCATAATAACCTTTTCTTAAAGTGTGTGAGAAGGTTATAACAAATTAATCTTTCTCTATTAATCTTAAGTTCTATTATGAACTTTTTATTATAAAAACTAATTTATTTTTGTATTATTTATTCGAATATATAACTATCGAATGTGTTCAGTTTACTTTTTCGGTGTTTCAAAATTCAACCAATAGTGATATCTCTATGCTCCGTTTATAGTAGTATTATTCTAAGTTTTCGCCAAACCTTTTGAAAACAAGTGTAATCAGCTTTAGTGTTACCAATAATTACAGTAACATAAAATATCCCTCTATAATGACTCATCAAATAATAATAAACAGTAAACATTCAAGAATTAAATTTTTACATTTCAAAAGATGTGCTTGTGTGTGTGTATTTGATTTTTACTTTTTCCTCATTTATACCGTAGGTATACAGGAAAAGTATTGGGTTTGCAAAAAAACGTAACCGGGATGAAACCGGAATTATCAATTTCAGGCGTTTTAAAGGCATCCTGAGTGGTTTTCACAAAGTTGTTTGACTGTATGTGTGAGTGTGTGTGTCAGTTATCATCGTAGCTCCTGGCGTATTCATGCTAGAGAGATGAAACTTTGTATAAAACTCAATCTACTGCTTTAGTTGTGCTATTCATCAACCCTCAATAATGACCTCGATAAATTTCGAAAAATTATAAAACGCGGAAAAATGATACGATCGGATTGAGATTTAGGACGCATATGGCTATGTATAAGTATAAGACTAAAATATATGACAAGTTTCATCTAATTATCAGCATTAGTTCAATTTTTATCGAATGACTTGCGAACGTTTTTAAAAAATTGTAAAAAATCAAAAAAAATGATTTAATCGAGTTTAAATTTAGTACAAGTGTATAACTTTTTTTAATGAAGAAGTACACTAAGTTTCGTTGCAATTCGACAAGTATATCCATGATTTTTGTTGGATCATAAAAGTTAAGCAGCATCGAGCTTGGTCAGTGCCTGGATGGGTGACCCCTGGGAATGATAGTAATTTATTTACTATCTTAGGATTAGCAAAGCGAGTCCGAAGACGTGTTGCCGTAAAAATATAACGACTTGTACATTCTGAGGACAAGGGAGGATGAGCGTAGCGAATTTGATGTGAGGAGGAAATGTTTCGAGGTACCCCGTACCCGATTTTTATATTAAATTTTATTATTTTTGTTGAAATTCTAGTCAACATTATTTTAATGTATAAAATTTTGGGACTTAAATATAAGTTTTTTAAACGCTTAACAATTCTATCTTTTAATTAACGGCTGAATAAGCACTTTAGAGCTCAAAAATTTAAATAAATCTTAATTAAAGTTCTAAAGTACAAATTTAGCTAGTACAGAATAATTTAAGTAATTATTTTAATTAATAGTTTAATAAAATTAATCTTTTTGTAAATTATTTATTTGCTCACATCATTTCCTTACCTACTGTAGGAAAAGTACTATTTTCAAAAAATTTTCCTCAGAAAAAATTATGCTAATTTTAATTTGCGCATTTTAAGTGCCTTATTATATTTAGGAAACTATTTTACCTCAATTTTGTTTTCTAAATAAAGAGCCAGAGGATAACTAGTTATACTCGTTTGTAAAATAAAATTGCAATTTAATACATTTTTAAAATAATGTTATTTTAAAGTCATTAAAAGTTCATTTTTACGACTTAATTCATCTTTATATCTTTTTATTTTATTACCATTTCATTATTAGATCACCATTTTTTTATATTATGTAATTATATAGTCACCATGTAAAAACAGTCACCACCGTTGTTTTCACCATATTTTTAATATTGTATTATCATTTAATTATAGTCAGCACTGTAAAATAGTCATCACTTTTGTAGTTAAACTTTAGATCATCATTCATTTGTATTATAAATTAAGTTATAAGTCACCAAATTGTTAAGAATAAAATTATTTAGAACTCGCAATAAATATAATAAATTGAAAGAATCCGTCCATTGTAGCTCTTAAATTATTTTCAATTTAACTGTGTGATAAATTTTATATTATCATATTCATCACTTCAATTTTTAACATTAAAAAACGTATTGCTTACAAATTGCAAAAATAACTTTTATACACTAATAATTTGAATTGATTTTATATGTTATCATATTTCTTTAATTTAAATGTTGATATGCAATTAAAATGTATGTATTAAGCATTATAATTTAAAATCATTTACGAGGTCCCTCGGACCTTTGATTACATTTGCACTATAGGCGAGTCCTGGATGCTGCGAACCATGCAGTGTTGTATACTAAAATATTCTCCCATCAGCTTCCACTATTAGAGGAGTTAGATCAAATCCCTCAATCCCTCTATGCCATGGGTAAAGACCTTCAATATTACTACCCTCTATGCCATAGACAACCCTAACATTTGTCGTCCAGTCAATTCATTTATCCTAAGTTAGGGTAAGATTAAATCACACATTCAATCCATTTATCCCAGGGGTTGAATGAAATCCCACAGTCAATCTATCAATCTAAGACGTAGAGGGGTAGAATCAAAAACCACAATTCTCCATTTATCAAAGAGGTATAGTGGTAAAATCCCACAATCCTACACTCAATCCATCTATCCAAGAGGTATAGAGGTTAGATCCAATCCCACAATTTCACTCTTAGAGTGTTAGAGGGGTTGTTTCAAATCCTACAACCTCTTTATCCCAGAAGTAGAGGGGTTGGATCAAATCCTACACTCAATCCCTCTATCCCAAGGCAGAGGGATTGATCAAATCCACAATCCGACACTCAATCCTTTATCCCAAGGGTAGACGGGTTGGATCAAATCCCACAATCCTACACTCAATCCCTTATCCAAGGTAGACGGTTGGATCAAATCCACAATCCTACACTCAATCCCTTTATCCCAAGGGTAGACGGGTTGGATCAAATCCCACAATCCTACACTCAATCCCTTTATCCCATGGGTAGAGGGGTTAATTCAAATGAAGTTCTGGTTTTATGTTTCTTGTACAAACACAATACTTCATCAATATACCCACAGTGTAAATGATAAAAATTAAACTCGTATTTTACATCTCAAAAAAAATTAAAAGTTACGATAAAAGAGAATGAATTATAGTCTGTCATTACTATGGATTTTTGCTTTCAACATTATTTTATATAAGTTGTTTAGTTTACAAAAGGATTATTTAATGTTTCTTTTATATGCTTCAATATTTGCACCACATGCTGCAAGACATGCACCTAATAGAGCATAATGTTTGAAAGAGCATAATTAGAATTCAAAATATGTGTTATGACGAGGACAGGGGAACAAAAATCCTCAATGTTTATTATTTTAATGCCAAATAATTTAAATAATAATAATAACAATGCTTAGGATGACACTCTAGTCGGAAAATTTAAAAAAAAAATGTACTAGAGCACAATTTAATTGTCATTTATTTTACGTACTAATTTATAATTATACGTCAAATTTATAATTATACGTCATTATTAATAATTATTAATTGTAACTATTTTTAAATTTTTTGTACAATACATTACGCTTTGTATTTCTTGTCGTAGTATTAATTTTGATTTAGAATTAATAATATTATTCATATTTTAAATATAATTCAAAGAGACTAGAAAAAAAATAGTCAATACTTAAAAAAAATAATAATATGCCTTTTAAAGGCTATACTTGTAAAAAAATAATTACTGATAAAATAAAAAGCATACACTCTGTAAATTTGCACTTGTGTATATTACTTGAGAGTGAAAAAAATTGTTTTTAAATGCTTGAACGCTAAGTTATACTTAAAATGTTTCAACACTTCTTTTATTTGTGTATGACTTACTTTTATACTATTTTTAAATATTTATTTCAATAGCTTTAATGTATCTTTCCAGCGTATATTTATCAGAAAATAACGCATATGGGATTGTTTGTACTATTAGTGTTTATGTAATTTAGCCTTTCTTATTTTTATTAATAGTGCTGGCCAAACTGGATGAAAATGGTTTGATTTGTGCCTGAGGCGTTATGGGTTTGGTCGAGTAATAATCATATAAAACGTTAATGGTTTTTGCTACTCTTTTTTATCGTACCGACATTTATTTCTTGTATCGTACTATCTTTTATCACAATCAGCTTACTCTCTTTTATCCTACTGTCATTTATTTCTTGTATCGTACTATCTTTTATCACAATCAGCTTACTCTCTTTTATCCTAATGTCATTTATTTCTTTTATCGTACTTTCTTTTATCACAATCAGCTTACTCTCTTTTATCCAACTCATTTATTTTTTTTATTTTTCTTTTATCACAATCAGCTACTCTTTTATCAACTATCATTATTTCTTTTATGTACATTTATTTCTTGTATCGTTCTATCTTTTATCACATTTATCGTACTCTCTATTATAACTTTTATTGTACTTGTTTTTAAACATTTCAAAATACAATTAAACCAATGAGTCTGACAGTATGTAAGAGGAGAGAAAGTGAATTTTCAAATGGATGATAATTATTGTCATCATCTATTCGACTTATGACGTCATTAAAAATAAGCAATTTTAAATTCAAACGGAGGCCGAACGAAGTGTCATTATTATTAGTTTTTGACATGCTGAATCAAGTAATCTTATTTCAGTAGTATGCATAGCATCTAAGGGGCCAGTGGCCCTCTATTTTTTATCGTAATCTTTTATTTTTATCATTTTTATCTTTTCTATCACACTTTCTATCATTTTCAAAATCCTTTATTTTATTATCATTTACTTTATTAGTAGGTTACTTTCTTAAACCCCTGCAACACAATCTAATTGGATTAGGATAGAGTTTATAGAGTCTAACTGTATATTATGTGCACTACAGACTAATAAAATCAAATTACCTGAACTATAGTTAAACTATAAAAAAAATAAACTATGCATAACTACAGTCTATCGTTTAGTTTAAAAATTCCCAAAGTCGTAAGCTTTTGGGGATTGACCAATCAGAGAAGCCGCTGCCAACCCCTCACTTGAAAAGAGAACAAAGTACCTATCACCATAACCGCATTAGGGAAAAAACCTTCTTCCCGGCAATCGATCACTTTGTTTGTGGTTCTTTTTTTGTTTGCATCGTTTTGAAATCTACTTTCTTATTTTTTATTTTATTTTTTTTTTTTTATTATTTTACTTTCTTATTAATCGTAAAAATGATATTATAAAATATAATACACAAAAGAAATGTAAGAAAAAACAACCCTTAAGAAAATGGGTGAGAATAACCTGATTTGTTTACATAGTTTTTCCCGCTCTCTTCTGCAGGGATTTTTTCTTTAGGATCGGCGGTGCCTAAACTGACCTGTCAAGATTTTAAAGTAGTCGATAGACTGTATAGACTATTTTAACTTTAAGCAGTACTCAAAAGCCTACTATACGCGAATCAAGTGATTACCATTTTTAAACTTTTTTTAGCCTCCAAAAATAAAAGGGAGACCAGGGCATTATTGTACATATATTATTACGTCACTAGACTGTGAAATAAGTTTTTTCTACCTCTGCAATTGTATTTTCGCAAAGCATAGGTATAATTTAGTTATTTTAATTATTTGTTATAATTAGAAGGACTGATAAGTATAATTTTGCGTTATTATTTAAAAACAATTATTTATATCTCTCACTTTTTGCACCATATTTTTAATTGTAATTTTTAAACAATTCGGTAGCCTTAAGCCCGAGTAAAAAATCAGCTATGTACACCAAAGATAAACAATGTAATGTAATTAAAAGACAATGTAATGTAATTAAGTAAAATTTAAATTTTTGTGATAATATTTTTAAATGTTTTACTTATTGTAAGTCATTTTTTTATTTTAAATGAAACCTGTGAATAAAATTGTAATGTATAGATTGAAAAATAAATTTTTTGTAAGATTAGAAGACTTGAATCAAGAATTTATTGTTCCTTTATTATTTAAGGATATCATTAATTTCCTTATTATTTTCTATTTCCTTTCAAAATACTTGTAATAATACGAAAATACATGCCGTGTTTGTAAATAGGTAAAGAAATAAATACTATTTAATAAAAAAGTTATTGCTAGTTTATAGTAGTTAGTGATAGTAGCAATAGTAATTAGAGATAGGCGATCTCCTATCAAGTAGGCTGCATTGTTAGGTCCTTTTTGCTAACTCACTTAGATAGAAGATAGTGCTCTACCTTATAAGTCCATAGTGCAGGAGTTTTGCGCCTAATCCTCAGAAGAGCCGCGGCTTTAGAATACGTTTCTATAATCTATATACATTTCAGCTTTAACCTTTATATAAGTTCCTTGGTTTTAACTAGAAACAACGCGTGCCCCTCTGCCAGACTAAGCTTTCCTGGCTGGAACCATAGCGCTTAAACACACACAGATATATATATATATATATATATATATATATATAATATATATATATATATATATATATATATATATATATATATATATATCTAAATTACTATTGAGGGTCCTAAATTTTGCCTACACCCAGTTAGTAAGGGTTAAGGATTTTTTTACGAGTATCACTTCCATCCATCGTAATTATTTATTTATGAAATAATTATTATCCTAAATTATTTTCATTCATCGTATGAAAATTATAGAGGCCCCATCCGGAATCGAACCCGGACAGTAAGGTTGGCAACTTGGCAGGTTGGCATGAAACCACTCGGACGTCCTTCTGTTGGTTATAAAATATTAGTCTTTAACACTTTAATAGATTTAACACTTTTATTAGTGAAACAAATTTTAATACAATAACTTTTAATAATAGCACACCTAGTACACTTTTATTATATTTTTCTACCCGTTGTTTTGTTATAAGTCTTCTCAGTGTTGCCAATTCCTTAAATCTATAATTTTAAACTAAACGTAGATCTACTAGCTAACACATCTCCCTTTTTAGTTAATACACTTAATAAGTAACATAATCTTTTAATTTTTCAGGCTTATAAATTAACCTTCCCACTCTACTCTTAGTACTGTCGCCATTCTTATTATTTTTAACACTGTTTTGCCTTTGTATATTTTGATTTCTGACACTCTCTTGTTCTTTTGGACTTTTAATAATCACTTGTCTTGGACTTAATGTTACATTCAGATTTTCTTGATTTCTATTATTATCCTCTACATGCTTTTCTGTCACAACCTGTCGATCCTTCTCCTCTTGCTCATCGGAATCTCCATATTTAATTGTTTTTATCTCTTGATTAATCTTTCTTTCCTCACTATTTCCATTACTTACCACTTTAGTTTGATCTATTATTCTAAATTTCTTAAGTGAAATCTATTTCTCCTCACTAGTTTACCGTTTTCCATTCTTATCCAATATGATCTTGGTGTTTCATCTTTTCTTTCCACAATACCCTTTCTCCATTCATCGTTCCATTTCACTAAAACCTTTTCTCCTTCCCTTAACTCAGACATATCTTTTGCCGTTTTATTGTAATATTCTTCACTAACTTTTTGTTTTTCTCTTAATTTATTCCTTAACTCCTTTAGGTCATACTGTATTGGTTCATATTTTGTATTGACTCCCGGTATTTTAGTTCTTGCTTGTCGACTCATCAAAATTTGAGAGGGTGACAACTCTACTCCCTTCAGTGGAGTATTTCTATACTCTAAAAGTGCTGACCAAATGTCGTTTCCATTATCTTGTGCTTTTTTAAAAATTGACTTGACAGTTTGGACAGTTCTTTCGGCTTGTCCGTTAGATTTGGGGTATCTAGGACTTGAAAATGTTAATTTGATGCCCCATTTTCAGCAAATATATTAAACTGATATGAGTTGAAAGGATTGTTATCAGCTACTATTTCTGTGGGTATTCCCCATCTGGCAAATATTTGTTTCAATTGATTTAAAACCTCATTTGCTGATTTATTTTGAAGAAACTGTACTTCAACCCATTTGGACAAATAGTCAATTACAACTAAATATGTTTTTCCACTAAATTCAAACAAATCCATACCTACTCTTTGGAACGGGTATTCCGGAATTTCATAAGAAATAAGAGTTTCCTTTTGATTATTTACTATTCATTTGACAAGTTTTGCAAGTTTCAACATAAGTCTGAACATCAGATAGTATTCCAGGCCAATGTATAATTTCTTTTGCTCTTCTTTTTGTCCTCTCTACTCCAAAATGAGCCTCGTGTAATTTATAAAGCATATCTCTCCTCAACTCTATCGGTATTACCACTCTATCTTCAAACAATACTAGCCCTTCTTCCACTGTTATCTTTCACTATTCTTACAGAAATATTTCAACTCTCCTTCATGCTTAGACACATCTTTTGGCCATCCTTTCATATAGTAATTTATAACTTTTTTCATAACTTCATCTTTTTCTGTTGCTTTCACTACTCTTTCCCTTTGCTTGTCACTCAAGCCTAAATATTTCACCACCATGTGCACGTTGCCCTCTAAATCTTCCTCCTTTGAGACAATTGCTTCTTTTGGCAATCCGGATCTACTTAGCAAATCAGCAGCTCCCATATCTTTTCCTGGTATGTATTCCACTTCCAAATCATATCTGAGCAGTTTCAACCTCATTCTTTGTATTCTAACTGATACAATATCACCTATATCTTTCTTGAAAATTCCTATTAAAGGTTTATGATCAGTCTGAATCTTTACTTTTTTCCCAATAATGTAATAATTGAATTTCACACAAGCAAATAAAATACTTAAAAGTTCTTTTTCTATTTTGCATACCCTTGTTCTGTTTGGGACAATCTTCTTGATGCATAAGCAATAGGTATGCTGTCATGATACATGCAGCATCCTAATCCAATTTGACTAGCATCTGCTTTTATTAAAATTTCCTTTTCCGGATTAAAAACTCCCAAAGCAGGTGCACTCACTAGAGCTTTCTTTAAATTTTCTAGTGCCTCATCATGAGACTTCAGCCATGTAAACTCCACATTTTTCTTTAACAGTTCCCTTAGTGGGGCTGTCAAGTCAGCCATATTTTCAATAAAAGGTCTAACATAGTTATAAACTCCCAATATCTTTTGCAATTCATTCACATTTGCTGGTCTTTCAATATCTTCTAATGCTTTTATCCTTTCTTTATCTATGTGTACTCCCTCTTTATCAAACTCAAATCCAAGATATTTCACTCTCTCTTGCATGTATTGTAACTTTTGTTGGTTGAACTTAATGTTAAACTTCCTGGCCATACGTAAAACTTCTTGAACAGCTTCATCATGCTCTTTCTTAGTTGGAGCTGCAACAATAACATCATCAATGTACACTTTAACATATTTTATGCCTCCAAACACTCTTACAGCTATTTTGTGAAATTTTTCAGGGGCACTTCGTACTCCGAATGGCAAAACACAGAATTTATAGCAGCCAAATGGAGTGCTAAAAGTACACAAATCAGCAGATTTGATCTAGTTTAATTTGGTAAAAGCCTTCTTTTACATCAAACACACTAAAGTATAACTTACCTCCTAATTCCGCACTTAATTCAGTCACTTTAGGTATTTCAATAAAATCTCTTTTTAACGCTTTATTTAATTCTTGAGGATGTAAACAAATTCTTAGTGACTTATCAGGTTTCTCTACAACTACTATTTGACTAACCCATCCTGATGGCGATTCAACCTTTTCTATTATTTTTCTTTCTTCCAAATCATCAAGTGCTTTCTTCAGCCTATCCCTGATTGCATACGGAACTCTTCTAGGTGGCCTTGCCACAGGTTCTACTTTATCATCCAACGCTAATTCTGTAATAAAAGGATATTCTCCTTGTCCATTGAACACATCAAAATTATTTGTTATAAAAATCTCTTTTTCATTACTAACCTTCTTGTCAATTACCTCATATGTTTTCCTAATTAATTTGAACATTACACAAGCTTCTAAACCCATTATTGGTACACAATCATCATTGTCTATTATTATGAATTCAAGAGAGTAACTTACAGTGTTGTACTTCACATTTAAATTAATGGTTCCTAAAGGAGTCAGAATGAAGCCACCATATGACTGAATTCTTTATTGGTTCGCCTCAAACCAACTTTTGGCAGTATATTTTTTAATATTTTTAAAGGCAATAAATTTAGTTGG
This sequence comes from Microvelia longipes, assembly GCA_018340805.1. Taxonomy (NCBI): domain Eukaryota; kingdom Metazoa; phylum Arthropoda; class Insecta; order Hemiptera; family Veliidae; genus Microvelia; species Microvelia longipes. Next base: position 7,735,147 of record JACMZG010001863.1, read on the forward strand.
CTCCCAGTATCTAATTTAAAATTTACAACGGTACCTTCAACAATTAAATTTTCCCTCCATATGTTATCGGGGGCATTTTCACTTTGTATGGCATCAATATAAAAATAATCTTGCCCTTCTTGAATTGAATTTACCTTCTTGTGCATATATTCATTATTGCAGACCAAGGCGAAGTGATTTCGTACTCCACATTTTGCACATGTCTTCCCATATGCTGGACAAGATCTCGGGCCATGTCTTGATTTACATTTTTTTACAATTATACATATCTCCTGTCCTCGTAACTCCAGCATTTTGATAACTAGTCCCTGGTACTCCACCAATTCCATTATTATTATTTTGTTTGTTGGGTTTTCTATAATTATTAAGAGCATGGACTTCTTTTACAGTACTTGAGTCCATACTAGTAGCTTGTTGGTGAGCCAATTGTACACTTTGACACCTAGTAATGGCTGTTGACAGTTTTAGGTCATGTACCCTTAGCAAGGACTCCCTGACTTCCGAATCGTAAATTCCCATCACAATCCGGTCACGTATCATACTGTCTAATTGGTCGCCAAAGTTACATTTAGATGCAAGTATTTTTACGTCTTTTAAAAATATTTCAAAAGGTTCCCCTTGTTTTTGACTTCTAGAATAGAATTTGAACCTATCAAATATTTCATTTTTAGCAGGTTTAAAATATTTATCAAATTCCTCTATTACCTTATTTAGGGTAATCCCTTCTTCTTCCAAATAGAAAGTTTCGTAAACTGCGTATGCTTCATCACCTATATAATTTAACAATTTGGCCACTTTTGTGGCCTCTGGTTTCTCATCAGCCTCAGCTGCCAGTAAAAATATTCTAAATTGTTTTTTAAATCGCTGCCAGTTTTCAGCCATGTTTTCATCACATACAACTGGGGCCGGTATTCGAATCTCCGTCGACTGCGCCATGTTGGTTATAAAATATTAGTCTTTAACACTTTAATAGATTTAACACTTTTATTAGTGAAACAAATTTTAATACAATAACTTTTAATAATAGCACACCTAGTACACTTTTATTATATTTTTTCTACCCGTTGTTTTGTTATAAGTCTTCTCAGTGTTGCCAATTCCTTAAATCTATAATTTTAAACTAAACGTAGATCTACTAGCTAACACACCTTCAACCAAAAATAACCAGCAATAACCCAAAAATACGTGCTATGTATGTAAATAGATAAATATCGCAAATACTATGTAAGTAAAGAAGGTTATTCCTGACACAATATAGTTGTGCGAGAGACACCTAGGAAATGTAACAATCAAAATTCAATGCTACATCTGGGAACTGTTCCATCATTCGACATTCGTCATCATTGATGGCTCGACATAATGTCATGTCCCATTCTGTTCCGTTACGTCTAACTCATCAGGGCGCCGACAGAGCCTGAACTCACTCTGACCTTCAATCAATTTCGAAGAATATAATGTGAAGTATTAACCAGAGACGAGCGGTGCTCTCTTACCGCCATCAGGCATGGCAAGCAAAACATGTATTATTTGATACTATCGAGTTTTGCAAAACATGAATAGTTGACACAATATAGTTGTGCGAGAGACAGTTCCCAGATGTAGCATTGCATTTTGCTTGTTACATTTCCTAGGTGTCTCTCACACAACTATATTGTGTCAACTATTCATGTTTTGCAAAACTCGGTAGTATCAAATGATAAAGGTTATTGCTTATTTTAGTGATTAATAATAATAATAATAATAATAATTCTTTATTTATCATTAAATTTTACAAAGTAAAACAATAGAAATCTGTCATACATTAAAATATACACATATACATACAACATTTTTTTTTATATAAATACAGTTAAGGAAGATTTCCTAAAATAGCGTCAAGTTACTCAATCTATTTCTATATCTAATTAATTCTATTTCTTATATTTTTATTTATTTACTATTTCGTGAAAAAATTCATCCCTTGGATAGAATGGATTGTCTATTAAGAAGTTTTTATATATTTTCGAATATCATTTGCAGACATGTTTTTAACTTGGTCATTAAGAGAGTTGTACATTTTTATTCCCAATATAGTATGACCAACTTCGGATTTAGACAATCCGAATTTATTAGTAATTACACGTATACCTCATACCCAAACAGTCCGGGTTCGATCCTATTCGGAGCCTCTAGGATTTGGTTCCTTGAAATAGTAGTCTGCCTCCGTGGCCGTGATCGTAAAGGCGTTCGATTTCGGCACCGGAGGTCCGGGGTTCGCAGCCCGGGCTATGCTCTAAGATTTATGAATAGCATTTGTATTAAAAAGATTTCGCCAACTTTAATTAATTCTTAGAGTGTAGTAGATGCAACCCACCTGAGGTTGTTCTCGCAGGGTGAAACCCTGATGGGCCGAAAGGCTCTAAAACGGGCATTTTATTTTATTTTTATTTTATTTTACACGTATACCTCATACCCAAACAGTCCGGGTTCGATTCTATTCGGAACCTCTAGGATTTGGTTCCTTGAAATAGTACCCTGAGAGGACATAAACCCTGATATAGATACAGTTTGATTTGCCCATCAAACTTGGCAAGAGTGCAGCTCTGTTCGTTGATAACTTGATAACAGAAGGGTGCACTTATTAAGGAATACATGGAAAGAAGTTGATTTTATCCAATTTTCAACTATTTATTGATTTTATTATAACTTTTTTATCGATTTATTAATAAAACATTATTATTTGACGATATAATTAAGAATACATTTTAATAAAACCCTTAAAAACAAGGTTTTCCGTGCTAAAACCGATTTTGATCATCCTTTAGTTTTGAAGTTATTGCACGTATCACTAATCTTACAGATTTGCTTTGCATTTGCAGTTGTACTTAAATGAGTCTTATCCAGCTTTTATGCTAGCTACCATTTTTACTTGTATGGGATGGGAAATAATAGATAGTCGCTCAGGTTCAGGAACTCTCGCTTAGGTTGCCGACCAGGATAAATTTACCAAGCTTATATGTGTATGATCCTCAACAAGTATAAAGAACAGTATTTCATGATGTGATCCAATAATTGTAAGTACCAAATTATTTAAACTATTTCGTAGAAAATTAAAATCGACAAAAAAATCTCCTTCGTAATCGCCATCCCGATAAATACAACGGGATCTCATATATATATATATATATATATATATATATATATATATATAATATATATATATATATATATATATATAATATATATAATATATATATATATATATATATCCGAGAAAGCCTATAGTGAAAGTCATCGTGTCCCATAGAAACGTCTCGTACATACATACATACATACGAGTACATATATATATTCACCATCGCAATAGATACATACAATAATATATATATATATATATATAATATATATATATATATATATATACGCGATAGATGGTGTTTAAATTTGCTATACTTAAGCCCATGGCCCTTGTGAGCACAAATGATACAAAACAAAAGCAATTTGGCCGCAAGAAGGCCTTTGGGTGGCATAGGGGCCCGAAAAGGCGACGCCGCGTAGCAGGAAAGGGGCCAAAAGCCACTTAGCATAAATTTGACTCTTCTACCTATAATTCTACCAAAACAGGTAGTTTAATTAAATCATAATTAAAATCATAGAGATGATATATACTAGAGGGGGCAAAGCCTATCTTATTATATTGAGTGGCCTGAAACATCTTTTTGGGGCTCTCAGGAGCTCTGTGTAACCTAATAGAAAGCTCCTTTAAGAGTAAGATGAGGTTATTACAAATCAATCGTTGTCGGGGTTTCCCGTATTGTTTTGGGTTTTGTTTTCTATTATAAACATTGTATTATATAAGTTACTGTATTTTTCGTGTTTTTTTCATCATATTAATACTCAAGGGAGTTCAGGTTACTTCTTTTATGTTTCAGAATTCAACTGATAGGGTTATTACTATTACTGATTATTACCCTTCAGTAATGATATCTCTATGATAAATAATTTAGTTCAAAACATTACTCAGCATAAAATTGCCAAGCTCTCACCTAGTTCTTTAATTTTCTAATAAATATTTACATGAAAATTATATGTTAGAGTTTATTTACTTAGCATAAAACTATATCTAATACGGGACCAATTTTCCCAAAAAACAAGTCTTTAAACTTAAATATTTTATTACCACAAATTTTTAGATATTACCGATAAATTACTTGTAACAAATGAACAAATGAATTATTTATATATTTATCAACTAATTTTATTTTTGGGAAATAAAATCGCATGATAAACTTTTTTAGAAGGGAAATAAGTGAAAATTATTTTTCTATTTACTCTAAACTATAAGTTTTTGGAAAAACTACAATAAACAATCAAATAAATCAATAATAGAGAAGTAAACAAAAGTTTATCTCTAAAATTGACGTTTATTATAAAAAAAAGTTCATTTTTCAATTCAAAATTCCCTGAACAAAGTATTTTTATAAATAAGTGATGATGCAAATGCAACTTTAACTAAATTAAATAAAAAAACATTCATAATTTCCTTTGGAATGCGTGTTTCCGCGCTTAATCCATTTTTTTCCTAAGAATCCAGAATATCCTTTTTATACATACGTAAAGTCTCGTTTTCGTTCTTCTGTGTCTCGTATGTATGTATATAGCGTGTGTGTGTATGTATTACGAACAATTAAAATAAGGTTTATGTTTTGTTTAAAAAAAAAACAAAGCACTTAAAGTACAAATCAAAACTAGTTTTATTCAAATAGACTTTAAGAATAAAACAAAATACAAATTATTATTTAACTGAACACAAATAAATATGGCGGACATTTTATTTTTATTTTACTAATAATATCACTACAAAGTTAATATGTCCAACTAATAAAACAAATTAAATTTTTAAATAGTCAAAAGGCACCTTTAAGCTCTAAATTATTATAAGATTAATTCATTATTTTTATAAAATTAAAATTTAAATATAATTTTATAGTTATTTAAAAAAAAAGCTTTTCCATGTCTGAACCATAGTTTTTATAAAACAATGCTTTGTTTTATAAAAAAACTACTTTTTTTTGCAACAACCTTTCTCGGCTAGCCCCCCCCCCCTGGCTACGCCCATGTGTGTGGTGACACATTCGTGACAACCCGTTTAAAAGCTGTTTTCCAAATTAATAGTGACTTTAGTGAGTTTAAACACCTTAGAATTGAAAACTTTAAGATAAATCGTCAGAAATAAGAAAAAAAAACAATATCAGCGACCTGCGACAATTTCTTATCTGCGACGGTGGCGCTGCCACAGAGCTTCGAATCGCGAATAAATTGCTTTTACATCAAGTTACAATTCATTCAATTTCGGCACCAAACCGATTAATACTTTTCAACGACCAATTAAATCAGGGAATGATTCTATTTTCAACAAAAATACAGAAACAGATCTAAAATGTATACTTTCAGACACGCGCCCTGACATGGCATGTGGTACACCTGCTGCTGTACCCGAGGTTTAATCACGTCCTATCTCTCTAATATCATCTTTCATTCTCTACTATACAATTATTTCAATAGATAGTTTAAGCCGCTTAGTTATTTCCGCTGATTAAATAATTATAAGAAAGCTAAAGATTTATAAGTTAGCATCTACTTAACTATTGTCCTAGATACATAAATTAAACTTAAATCGTCTCTATCTATAATTGTGATTTTAAATTTTATAGGGATTGTATTTATTCTTTTATTTCAGGGCATGACATAGAGATATATACTAGAGAGGGCATAGCCTATTTCAATACAAGAAGAATCCTGAAACATCATTTTGGGGGCTCTTAGGGGCTCTGTGTAACCTCATTAAAACCTCTTTTAAGAGTAAGGTTATGAAATCATTTTTTTCGGCTTCCTGCACATTGTTTGTATTTTTATTTATATTTCCAGCGTTCTATTATATAATTTAAGTATTCTTGTTGCGTTCATTTGATCATTGATAGTGATCGAAGGTGGTCTGGTTATTTTTCGATGTTTCAAAATTCACCCCATTGGGCCCCTCTAGTAATATATCTCTATGAGGCCATGATGTCAGTCCTTTGTCCTTATAATTAGAATTTTTCCACTGGTAGTCATTTTTAGCGTTAAAATCCATTAAAATAAAACATGTATCTATGATTCTAATCCAATTACTTACAATGTAAAAGATTATATTTGCTGCAAATTGAGGGTCCGATTGAAGAGACCACGTCGAACGATGTATGCAACGTTTTCTAAAATTAGCTGCCAGCTAAAGGAAGTTTTCTGGACAGCTTAACTAGATAAATAAATTGTCTAGGATTTGCAATAATAAGGGAAACACTCATACTAGCAGACAGATTGGTACAAACCGCTCAAAAGATGGTATAAAAACGCCTCACCGGTATGATGACATACCGGTTTCAGAGATTTAGTGGAAACACAATTCTTTTCCCATATACCTACGGTACAGTTGAGGAAAATTAAACATCTATAAAAATCAGACTTATTAACAAGACATTATTGATAAAAGAGGGGAGATTATTCTAAAGAAGGGGGGGCTAAAGTATTCCACGGGTAGGTATACCGTAGGGTGAAGCATCCCAATTCCGATTCCCACCACAAAATCAGATTCCTGCGAGGACTTCATTTTGAAAATCCTTATACAAGTACTTTACTTTTCTCTTCCAATGAATGAAGGAAACAAAAAAGTATCTCCAGGACAACCTCATCCTGAGCTGAGTCTAAATTAGCGGTTCTTTATCTGGAGATATAACTTTTGTTCTACTAACCTCCTGTCTGACTCGGTATTCCAGGTAAAAGATGTGTTTCTTTAAAAACAATCTTATAAACATCTTATGTATCAGCTGCTTTAAACCATCTGTTGTTTTATTCACCTGCCGCCTCGTTTTCTCTTTGACTCGTGCCACCTATCTATTCCAATTAACGCTTCAATTTTTCTATATATATCTACCAATAATAACCTTATATAGAATTAAAGACAAAAAACAAATCCCGATTTATAAAGGAAAAATTGCTTTATTGACACAACCCTACAAACTGTAAAATCAAATTTTAAATATAGTTTATTATACACTATTTTTAACTTTATTCAATTAAGGTAATTTCTACGCTAAAAAAGCAAGGAACTTTATTTAATTTTCAAAAGAATGACATTGACTCCTAGCTAAATCAAGCATTAGCTCACATTATAAGCATTAAAATATCCAATATGTTTCTAAAAGAGTTATAATTTAAATCAAATTATTCCTAAATGATAGGAAATCTTAACTAAGCATTTTGTTCTTCACGCTAATGATTGGCATACGTGGATGATACTTTTTTCTTTGTTGAACATGACCTGCAACATCTTTGACTTAAAATCATAAACGCTAAGATTGGAAATTTATTTAATTTGTAAAAAAATATTATATTAAAAAGTTCCTCATATTACTGCTTACGAAAATGCCAATAGTACATGTTTAAACCCATTTGAATGATGTGATTTTACAGCCGCTGAAATTATATTATTGGAGCAATAATAAATTTCTTCACTAATGGAAATTAAGAAATTCATCCCTTCTTATCCCCGGTTGCTACAGATGCTCAGTGGTAAGATAAAAGGTCAAGAACGGCGCTAGTGCTACAGCTTTTAATAAATGCTAAATTATTTTAGCATTTATTATTTAAGCAAGTTAGACGTTAAGAGTGAAAAAACACAAACTTTATAGGTTTTTCCAATGCTTTTAAACTCATTCTAGGACAACTTTGTCTTACCTCCTCTTATCTCTTGTAAAATGGTGGCAACATTTTTTTGGCTTTATGACCCCCCCTCCCCCCCCCCATAGAGATATATTACTATAGGTTAAATTTTGAAACATTGAAAAAGTAACCTGCACCTTCGCTTATAAATAAAGTGAAATAATCAGTACAAAACCACAATAATTTACATTATAGAACGTTAAAAATAAACATCAAAACACAAACAATTTGCGGGAAGCGAAAATCAATTTATTTATTTTAACCTTAAATTATTCGTGAAGGAGGTTTCAATAAGGTTACACAGACCCCCTGAGAGCCCCAAAACGATTTTCAGGCCTCTCAATGTATTGAGATAGGCTATGCCCCCTCTATTGTATATCTCTATGCCTCCCCCTTTGAGAGGAGGCTGTTGGTCAGTTAAGGCAGGTAATTTCAATAGCCTGGCCTCGCCTTTGGCTCGGGGGTTAATTTATAAATCTCGTCTGCAAAATTCCAGTTTGCTGCCTAGTAGCATAATATACTATTACCTACGACTTAAGTTGTAAATCAGGTTTTCATAAGTAGCGACCTGTGTTTACGTTACGTGTTTTACGTAGAACACATATTTACGTCCCTAGAGACGTAAAACACTTATTTATGTCCTTACAATATATATATTATATATATATATATATATATATATATATATATATATATTATATATATATATATAGGGGCGTAAAAATTAAAAATTGTAATATCAATTTATATCTTCCTGATCCTAAATTATACACATATTTGGCATTGCTGGTGTAGAACGTCAGCGAACCTTTTTGCCAATACAGGTGCATCTATGACAAATTTTAAAAATGTACGGCTATCAAGTGCAGTGGCTTTATAGTCATCTATGCCGAATAAATTCAAAATCACAGAACAAATTCTAAATAATGTAAGGAATGAAAAAGAGAATGTGTACAAAATAATGAAAACCCCCTGCCTACAATCTTTATTAACAACCCTTCAAATTGTAACTTTTCATTTCCATCATCATCAATAAATTTTAGAAATTAATGAGAAATATATTTCTGTTATTATTTAAGTCATAGGTAAAATGTAATTCACGACAGGGATCGAAGAATTTCAGCTCTCGTATTATCTCCCTCGGCTAGGTCTCGGGAGCTAACTTGTTTATCTTCCTCGGCCTTAGGTTTCGAAAGATAATGAAGTTTTTACCTGCGGTTTTTAGCTTATGTGAAAACTTGGCCTTGAGTTGAGTTGAGTTGTAAAACTTTCTTCTCCCCCCCCCCGTGTAAATAACTATTCTTCAGACTAAAAATCTGAAAACGAGATTTTACTGAGTAAAAACTGAGTAAGGTTTGTTTGGAAAGAAAAGAAACAGTTTTATATTATATTATTAGTTGCTTTAATCAATAACGTTGTACAAAGCAATATTGTACACATTCCACCATAGAGATAATTTTACCATAGAGGAGTCAAATTGGTTGAATTTCGGAACATTGAAAAAGTCCGTGACTACCATCGACAATCAATATAATCAAAATAAACAAAACAAAATTACAGTAATTTATATAGTACAACGTTTTAAATCCAAATCAAAACACAAGTCATGTGCGAGAAGCCGAAAACAATTAATTAATTATAAACTCTAAATTCTATTACAAACTCACTTTTGGAGGAGGTTTCAATTTAGTGCTCCTGAGATGCTCCAGACTTCTCAATGTATTGAGATAGGCTATGCACCTCCAGTAATATATCTCTAGGACTTCCATGGATAATAGTCCAATTGCCCCCCTCTCAATAAACAAATCTAATTATTGTATCAATGTAAAATTGGTTTAAATTAACAATTGTATATTCGCAAGAATATTGAACTATTAAATTTATTTGATAACAAAGGTTGTTTTGAATTTGAATTAAATCCCTCCCTCTATAATACCAGTAAGAGTATAATTCTTTAATCCCAGTTATGCAATTCAAAGAAATTATTTTTAAAAAAATCAAGTTATGATGCATCGATTATGACGGAATAACTTAGTAATGACGGCATCTGTTTAACCTGATATTAAATCTCGTCTCTCCTCTTTCATTTGAAAACCCCAACTATTTCCGGTCTGGACATTCCGCTTATCTTGTGTCGTCGCGAATTTAATCATACAAAAAATCAAGATCTGTATTCGTAAAAAGTTAATAATTCATTTAATTAAAAAATATATTAAATATAGAGAAAAAAATAATTTTATATTTCGGAATAGTGGATTCAGTTATTCAATACAGTATATTATCATGGGGATATGCATGCCATACTTATAAAGAGCAAATATTTATCCGCCAAAAGGCATTTGTTAGAATAATATTAAATAAAAATATGAAAGAACACACAGATATGCTTTTTAATGAACTTTCGATCATGACTCTGGAACAAAGTTATTAGTATAGATGTATTGCTTACCTTAGAAAAGGAAAACATGACTTGCAAAAATAAAACATGACGCTAACACTAGAAGATTAATTAGAGGTGATTATGCACTAAAAACTTGAAGAACATCAATGGCTCAAAGGCTCACCGTGCTGTTTCACAGTATAATAATTTACCTTCTCAGCTAAAATCTTCTAAAGTAAAAATTACAACTTTAAAAATCAATCTAAAAAAATACTTTCTTAAAAACGACACTAATACAATAGTAGTGAGATAATAAACCCAAGACAAAAAGTGTTGCTTTTAATATAATCAATAAAATTTATTTCTAATTAAAGATTTACATTACAAATTGTTTTATTTTAATTTTATCTAGTTAAATGACGTAACTATTCATTATATAAATTATTAAATAAATTCAATAGGCTTTTTATTATTAACTAATCATTTGTACAAAAATTATCTATTAAGTTTCTTTACCAGCATAGGCAGGGGCGGCTGGGAAATGCTACTTTCCTGCCTAGGCAGGTAAAGTGCAGTCATTCATGTCTAATTACCAGCCGATCTGGGAAATACTAATTTTTTGCCTAAAAATTAGTTCAGTAATGCTTCATTTTCCTGCCATGAGCCGATAAAATGATTTACTGTCCACAACTCACTTATAACTCCGTATAATAAATCCCTAGATTCACACACCGATTAAGAGAATTTTTCTTTAGAGAAAATTGCCTGAACACAATTATAAAAATAGTTTTCTTCACTAAAGAAAAATGTATAGAGGTGTTATCTGGTCATATTCCCGCACTAAGTAATATATAACTCATAATATCACTGACTATAAGAGTCAGTGAAAATATGTATGATTGCTTGAATAAAGCATGAGAGGAACCATAGAAATTCAACGGCTCTTCTGTCTAGATTGATGAATATACCTACACTTAAAATTAAAAGGAGTAAAACACTATCTTAGGGAGCTGGCAAAAAGGGCCCAACAATGTGGCCTACTTGCCTGCTAGTTACTACCACTCCCCCCCCCCATACTATTAAATATATAAACCAAGTAGGGAAACTCCTACACTAACCTGTGTAAAAATATCCAGACATGCGTGATCAGCTGATAGCAGGCTCAAAAATAAAAAAACCATAGACATATAGTACTAGAGAGGCCCTAATGGTTGAATTTTGAAACATCGAAAAAGTAACCTGACCACATTCGATTATCATTATATTCAAATAAACAGAACAAAAAAACAGTAAATTATATGTCCAAAATACAAATCACAACACAAACAATGTGCGAGAAGCCGAAAACAATTAATTTATTATAACCTTTACTCTCTCTTGGAGGAGGTTTAAATGAGGTTACACAGAGCCCCTGAGAGCCCCAAAAAGATGTTTCAGGCCTCTTAAGTATTAAGATAGGCTATGCCCCCTCTAGCATATATATATATATATATATATATAATATATATATATATATAATATATATATATATATATATATATATATATAATATATATATATAATACTAAATTCAAGTTAGATTAATAACAAAGTTAGACGCCAATTTAATTTTATTTTTGGAATCTGAAAATGCTACCCCTCTATTTTATGAGACGAGAAGTCAATTGGTTTAGGTTAACCTCAACTGCATTTTTCAATAAAACTTGAAAATGTAACTTTTCGGATTCTAATTACTACAATAAAATTTCGTCGCCACAGCCCTTTTGTGCTCCGACCTGCTCTATTACCTCCAAATAAAACTCAAAGTAAACCAACACCAAACACCTTATGCTGTTCAAGAATTCAATGATACGCTGCCACATGACCGTATCTACGGCACGCGACGACACATGACCACAGAAACTAAGGCATACGACAGCATATGACCTAGATAACATATGTTGCAATGTATAAATTCCCTTAATAAGAACAAGGAACACTGACCCTATTGATCAACATAATACTAATTCATATTCAAGGTAAAATTTAGAGAATAGTAATTTAGATGTTAAATAGTAATTTAGAGAAAGTAGAAATAAAAATAAAATGCCCGTTTACATAAGAAGAATACATAAAATATGAAACTTGTACCTTATAAAGCAAGACTTGGCTGGGGCACTGCCGTGCCACCAGATAACGTATAAAAATTATCCGCTTCACTTCTTTCGATCGCCTAGTTGGCCAAAAGTTTCAATTCTGGTGACGTATTTTCAATGTCTGAATCACTATCCTTGATTATTTGATAACAATAATTGATGATTAATAACTCACTTTCCGAAAATAACAAAACTTCGTTAAAAAAAACGTTCGATTATTTATTAGGATAAACAAAAAAAGAACAAGGAAGGTTGTATCATAACCTTGTTGTTATGATATATTTATATATGTGTGCGAGAGAGTATCACAGTCTTTTAATATAATATACTATGTCTAAAGTAATGTATAATAAATAAATGCCCATTTTAGGGCCTTTCGGCCCATCAGGGTATTCACCCTGCGGAAACCACCTCAAGTGGGTTGCATCTAATTTCCACTAAGAATTAATTAAAGTTGGCGAATTCATTTTAATACAAATACTATTCATATAATCTTAGAGCATAGCCCGGGCTGCGAAGCCCGGACCTCCGGTGTCGAAATCGAGTGCCTATACGATGACGGCCACAAAGGCAGATAAAGAAATGTATAAATTTATTAAATTAAGGGTAGGAAAGGGAGCTACCCATACCAGAACAAATATTTATATCACTTTAGTTTTACTCATTTCTCTAAGAGTTTAGTACAACAGCATAAGATAAGGTATTCTGGATATTGCCCAAGTTAAGCTTCCGTCAATGAAATAACGAATATGACCCTAAGTTAACTCTGATTTCTAATCAACTTGAACTTAATAATAAATGATGCCGTGACAAACTTATCATAAAGTTTAACCTCCAATAAGTTCTAACATTAACTTAGATTATAGTCCCAAGAAAGTAAATCTTTGGTGGAAAAAGCTTGTAACTCCAGTTCTGATTTCAATACTTGATTTAAATAATGAATGATCTCGTGACGAAGTACAGCCACTTAAAACTTATTTTTTGTACTTCAACTTAACTCTGATTATTGCCCTCGCAGAGGGAGACAGAAAGAGGGGGTAAAAGATTTCAATAGGCTCAGATTTCAAGACAATGCCCTACTTAAATAGGAAAGCGTAAGAAAATTACCTGAAAGATTTATAAATAATACAATTTCTTTATTCGGGTCAAATAAAAATCTTTAACCTCTAAATGTTTTATATATTTATTGAATAATAGAAAATCATAAGTATAACTTGATAGACATTATGATAGATAACATGATACTAGCTTCGTAAAATTTAAGTAATAAAACGCTGAACTGTGGAGTAAATTATTAAATATAAACAACAGTCTCTCCACTAAATGTAAGTAGAGAGGGGGGGGGGGGGTTACTGACACGGGGTTGGTTAAAGAGACAAAAATATGGCACTATCTCTGCTTTTATTCCCCAATGTAAATAATAAATAATAAATAAATCACTTTACCTAAGACTTGATTCGTAAATCAGGTTTTCATATGTAGCGACCTGACCCCGTAAACATTTAGAGGAGAGACTGTTGTTTATATTTAAATTTAAGTAAAACTTAGATAATTGTACAACTTGATCACTTGATAGATAAGATAAATAGATAACATGACAGATAATATATGTATGAATATAAGCAAAATATGTACAGCTCTGACAGATAGTTAATTATACATGTATACAAAATTTTATCAAAATCAGTCCATTTTTACGGCAGTTATTGGGACACCTTCAAGCAAACACGCACCGTTACAATCTTCTGAAATGTAAGAACTCGCTTACGATCGTTTAAATATACAAATAAATGGTAAAGACACAGCAGTCTGTAAAGTAAGTAGGGGGGGGGGATGACACGGGGTTGGTTAAAGAGACAAAAATATGGCACCATCTCTGCTTTTATTCCCCAATGTAAATATCACTTTACCTACGACTTGATTTGTAAATCAGGTTTTCATATTTAGCGACCTGGCCCCGTAAACGTGTTTTACGTACCAAGGGAAGTAAAATACATATTTATGTCTCATGGGACGAAAAAAACACATATTTACGTCCCAGGGATGTAAAACACATATTTACGTCTCCTATTAAGTCCTGATCCTAAATTATACACAGGGCATTGCTTGTGTAGAATGTCAGCGAATCTTCTTGCCAATACAGGTGCATCTATGACAACTTTCAAAAAGGTATGGCTATCAAGTGCAGTGGCTAAATAGAGTCATCTATGCCAAATAAAATCAAAACCACAGAACAAATTCTAAATAATGTAAGGAATGAAAAAAAAATGTGTACAAAATAATGAAAACCCCCTGCCTACAATCTTTATTAACAACCCTTCAAATTGTAACTTCTCATTTCCATCATCATCAATAAATTTTAGAAATTAATAATAAATATATTTCAGTTACTATTTAAGTCATAGGTAAAATTTAATACGCGACAGGGATCGAAGAATTTCAGCTCTCGTATTATCTCCTCGGGTGGCCTCCGGAGTCAGTTTTAGTTATCTCTCACGGTAAAGCCTCGGAACTTAACTTGCTTACCTCCCTCACTGATCACTTCTTTCTCTCTTTTTTATTATGTATGGATTCGCCTAAGACAAGTCACAGGATCATAACAGTCAGTCTAATCTTAAGGTCCTCATTATGAGAACCAACCTAATTAATAAGCACATGTCCGCCCCTTAGGATTGTGAGAAGAGACTAAAGCCGCAAAACACCAACGTGTTGCATTGGTATAGCGCTACCTATCTAGGCTTAGGTGTGACTAGTTTGCGAGTAACCTAAGCCTCTTGGTAACCTCTTGGCCTCTTGTAACCTCTTGGTTACTGAAGTCAACACCACAATTTTCCACCATGTTTAGTACCCAAATAATTCCTTAGTAACCAGAGGAATTATCCGTTTTAGGTGTTTTTAAGACCTTCTGAGTAGTTTTTATAAAGTTGTCTGTCTGTATGTTGGAGTAGCTCCCAGTGTATTTAAACTAGAGAGTTTAAACTTTGTACAAAAATCAATCTACCTCTGTAATTGTGCTATTCGGAAAAAAAATTTATGACATCATTAACCCGCAATAATGACTCAGCGAAAAATTTTGAAAAATCATAAAACGCAGAAATATGTTGTGTTCATTTTGAAATTTGGCATGCATGTAACTATGAATAAGACTATCATATGTGCCAAGCATCATCCCATTACCAGGATTAGATCAATTTTTATCAAATGACTTGTGTATGTTTTTTTACAAATTTGAAAAATGATATAATTGAGTTGAAATTCAGTACAAGTGTATACATTTACGTAATAAATAAGTACACTAAGTTTTGTTTAAATACGACCAGTATATCCACAATTTTTGTTTGATCATACAACTTAAGCAGCATCAAGCGTGTTTAGTGCCTAGATGGGTGTCCAATAGTAATGAAAAGGATTTATATGTATTATCTGAGGACGAGTGAAGAGAGTTCAAAGAACTGTTGCAGTACAAATGTAATAGTCCAAGAGCCAGACGCAAATAACGTGACCATCTAGCCCCAAAGGTTTAACCCACTAGATCGACTTATTCTGGCTTCCTGATAACGAATCAGGTGGTCTGCCGTCTCAGATAAGGGAATTTTAACCCTGGGCCCCTTTAAAATCCGAAAAATTACCCCAAATTCTGTTTTCGCCCAATAACGGTGTTTCTATTGATTTTATCCAAAAAGTTAAAGGGTTGTTTTTTAAAGTTTATTAAATTTGTGATAAATCCATTTTTTAACCATCAAAATCGGTCCAGTATAACCGGAGATACAAATGTTGAAAGATTACCGAAAAAACATCTAAAAAGCATACATTTTTGTCCAAAAACGCAAAAAAACCTTGAAATGTCATGTTTTCCCATATAAACATGTTTAAGAATTAGACAGACTTAAAAATCATGCATATTCTGTTAAACTGAAAGTAATATAGAGTTGTTTTAGAGAAAGAAGTCAGCACAGCTCTAATATGTGATGACTTAATGACATATAAAGCTGAAAGATAGGTAAAAACTTGAATTTTAGAAAAATACACTTTTTGCAGCATTCAGTTATTTGCAGCATTTTGTCAGTTATTAAGTCATCACATATTAGAGCTGTGCTGACTTCTTTTTCTAGAACAACACTATATTACCTGTAGTTTAATAGAATATGCATGATTTTTAAGTCTGCCTAATTCTTAAACATGTTTATATGGAAAAACATGACATTTTAAGGTTTTTGGACAAAAATGTATGCTTTTTAGATGTTTTTTCGGTAATCTTTCAACATTTGTATCTCCGGTTATACTGGACCGATTTTGATGGTTAAAAAATGGATTTATCACAAATTTAATAAACTTTAAAAAACAACCCTTTAACTTTTTGGATAAAATCAATAGGAACACCGTTATTGGGCGAAAACAGAATTTGGGGTCATTTTCGGATATTAAAGGGGCCCGGGGCTAAAATTCCCTTATCTAAGACAATAGACCACCTGATTCGTTATCAGGAAGCCAGAATAAGTCGATCTAGGGTTAAACCTTTGGGGCTAGAAGTCACGCTATTTGCGTCTGGCTCTTGGACTTGTATATTCCAAGGACAATTGAAGCGAGTCTGAAGTAGAGAGGATGAGTGTAGCGAATTCCATGTCATGAGGAATAGTTACAAGGTACTCTCCGTAACCAATTTTTTATTTTATTTATTATTATGGAAAAAGTTTAATGAACTGTTGATAATAATAATTATAAATACTTTATTGAACACTGTAGTCCACACACACACACACACACACACACACACACACACAATATAATATATATATATATATATATATATTATATATATTATATATATATATATATATATATATATATTTGTTTTTATTTAGAACATATGTAAAATAAATGTTTGGTAGTGTAAAACTCTACAAAAAAGACTGCAGTCTACCATAAATTGTTTAAAATTTATTCAATAAAAAATAAATATTTATTTAATAAAGGCAGTTAAGATGGTGAAACAGTAAAAAACTTATCTACAAGTAGAAACAAAATTTTATCATTTATTATACAATTTAACACCATCGAAAGTTATAATTATACAAAAAAATTAATAATAAAAAATATTTGACAAAATTAAAGTAGCTTTAATACGAAATTATAGTGTTGGGCTCACTTAATCATAACTTATTAGCAGTGAACTAAATTGGCCTTCCTACTACAAGTGTACTTGCTAGTAATCAGTCTCACTTAGCGCCTGTCTAATATGCTTACGATTCCACCCCAATTTTAACGTAACTAGAAACTTTAAAATTATTTTATAGGTGAATTAGATCTGGATGTTAGCTTGGTTCAAAAACTACATGTGGATGTAGTTTATAATTATATTAATTTACTAAAACATGCTTATCAACATGAGATATCAATATTTTAAAGTTCGCAGTTAATAACAAGTCTTGAATGGGGCAGGTCTTGTAACTGGGCTCTAATAGACAACTGGACAAGAGTTACCTATTGGCAACCACATGTAGGTAGTTATAACCTACGTCATTTTCTAATAAAAATAAATTGCCTGAGTATTAGCATAAAGCCAAATATATATGAGGTGTTAGTATTTAAGATTTGATATATCTATTTTATTGGAAGAAACAAAAAAAGTTGTGGTTTGTACAATTTTTTTAAATAAATTCGGTACTTTGGAGTAATTAATTTTATTCAAGTATTGAATTGTTATAAAATCAAAATTTAGACATATATTAGAAAATGAGTAAGGTTTAATCAATTTAGTCTGAACATGAAAGTTGTAGGTTTGCCTAATAATCCAGGAGCCGCCCCTAAAAAATGTTACTAATTTTGTACTACTTGAAACCAAATTTTTCTGAAAATATACCTTAAATTATGAAGAAATAATATAGTCTGCCTCTATCTAGAGTTATAGATAGAGGCAGACCCTGGTTCTAGATAGATTCTTGGCCCTTCATATGATTGCGCATGCTCCAAATTTTAGGAAATTGTACAAATTCCAGTTTTCTTGCAATAAGTGGTTCCCTGTGGGTCGTGTGCAAAACATGAAGACGACACTTTTTAAAACTGATACAATTTTTATTAAACGAGTGTTTAATAATCAAAATCGGTAAATACAACCAAAGTTATGGCTCTTTCAAAAACACTAAAAAATGGTTAATTTATGCAAAGTCAGCAAATTTCTTTGAAAAAATATTGGCTTTTTGTGGATTTTTTGGCCAATTAACAATTTTTATAATGATTCGCATGAAAAAACTTGTTTTATAGAACAATTTATTAGCTTTAAAAAATGTTCTCTTCATGTTTTGCATACGACCCACAGGGAACCACAAGAAAACTGGTATTTGTGTGATTTTATAATATTTTGAGGGAGCATTCCTATGAAGGGCTTCAATCTGGATAGGCAGATTATGCTTTAATTTCATAATTAAAGGTATATTTTCAGAAAATTTGGTTAGAAGTAGTACAAATGAGTCACATTTTTTAGGCCTGGTTCTTGGACTATAAGATGGAATTCTTACTGACGTAATAATCCTGATTAAGATGAAGCATGTATAAATTAGTGTAGAAATGAATTGAGACTCGGAAATATAAATATTTAAAAGTCCATAACTCTGGCTAATTTCTTCAACCTATTGAGGAGGATGTCTCCTCGCCTGACTGTTGCCTTGTATAAGAGAGATCTGTCTAGTTCAATATCTTGCGGTGTATCGGAAGCAGCAGCGCTTGTAACAACAGTCCCACTCACTGAGTCGATCTTACACTGCAAACGACCCGTCGCCGCAAACTTGGCAACCTAAACGACACAAACATAAAAGTCAACAATAAATTTCAAAATAATAAGAGAAACGTCAAATAAAGATTTTAACTATACTATGTCTTTTGGGTACAGGGTAACTCAGAACTTTTTGGTCACCTCATCAGATTTTGCAAAGCTTATACACAGCATTTCTGACTCGCTATGCTCGTCATCAGTGCATAGGAATCATCAAATTTATAAGGCAGTAAGTCTTCAGACTCCTTTTGCTTGTCCTCAAACAGTTAAAACATTTTTTTTTTTAGGTAGTACGTAATAGAGCACTTTATTGGACCGTTTTTAGGATGAGAAGCCAATCATTATTGTTATAGGAAGTTATTTAGTACTTTTCACCTCCGAGGACAATAATGAATGTAAAAAAAAACTCCTAGGACGTAAAAGTAATTCATATATTGCCGCCATTACTGTAATGTAGCGTGTTCATCGAAGTTTCTTTAAAAACGTTCATTTTGTTTCTGTTTTTGTTCATAGACTAATTTTTTTCGTTTTTAAAAGGTGTTCTAATTGTCAATTTTTGTGTGTTTATTTGTAAAGCTTTTACATTTTTGAGTAAAAGTGTGAAGCTATATATGAATTCAATGACGACGATAATATGGAGTTAATTGGACGTTTGTTTTTTTTTCAATTAAGTATATAGCGCAGTTTATTTAATGAGTGCTACCTCAAAAAAAATAGTGTATGCCATCCGGCTGAGAATGTCTTTATATCTTGGCAATTTTTCCCGACTCGCTTCGCTCGTCGGTAAATCTAATTGCCGTGACATAAAGACACACTTCTCAACCTTATGGCATAAATAACTATTATTCCCAAAGGAAAGAACCAAGCATTGACTTAACTCCCTTAACATTATTGATTCCACACAAAACATTTTATTAGCTGTATTGAAATAAAACTAACTATAAAGAGATACAAATAATTCGCTCCAAAGAGTATCACTAATAGATCCTCAGTTGAGAGACTTATTCATACCTTTTATTGACATCTACTCTACTTGTGCTATATTATTCAAAAACTTATTATAAGAGTATACTAGTAGAATGAGCGTGAATGGAGTCCATCATAAATAATAAAAGAAAAGAAGTCTCTCCACAAAACAAAATTTTATTGGCAAAGTGCTTTAAACCTAACTAGAGACCATCATCAGTGCAAAACCTAACAAACAAGTTACAATAGAATAAATAAAGCGAAAAAAATAAAAATACAATAAATAAATATAAACATAAATAAAGCATTATGAATAAAATACATATCTCTTATGTATTTTATTCATTATGCTTTATTTATGTTTATATTTATTTATTTAGTTTTATTTATTGTATTTTTATTTTTTTCGCTTTATTTATTCTATTGTAACTTGCTTGTTAGGTTTTGCACTGATGATGGCCTCTAGTTAGGTTGAAAGCGCTTTGCCAATAAAGTTTTGTTTTGTGTAGAGACTTCTTTTCTTTTATTGTTGATTATAAGAGATACAAAAAATTCTCTCCACAGAGTATCACTACTATATACTAAGTGGAGTGACATATTTGTATAGTTTATTGAAATCGACTCCACTTGTACTTCGTTATTACAAAACTTACTACGTACTTGATCATTACATAAGGGAATACACTCATTCCAAATTTCAACTCAATTGGGTATTTTTCCCCCTTTTTAAAAAAAATAGTTAATGATTTTTGCTGTTACTTTGACTATTTTATAATAGATTACCTCTTTTTCGATGAATTCATTAGTAACGCCAAATGACTGTGACATATAATCCAAAGATAGGGACCTATAAGCCTGCAATATCTGTTTGTAAGCCCGAAGCCTCATTTCTTGTACATAATGTCTATAGTGGGGATGTAATAATGGATCTAATTTCATTTCCGTTTCGACCTCAGCAAGCCTCACTAAGAAATCTGAATACCTTCCTTCGTACAATGATAGAAAATAATCCTGTTCAAACAACAAAAGCCCAAATTATTACCTTAAAAAGTCAAAAGAATCCAAAAAGAAGAAACTGTGGACACAAGAAATCTGGCAAGTTTTTTTTAAAAAAATATGGTACCATTACTTTCAATTAAAAGCATATTTCTAGGTTGCTGCATTGTGAATTTATATAGTAATAAACAAATAACCAGTATCTTCACAATTAAAGTGATTATTTGAGAGACAAGTTTTGACCACTTCTTGCCATAATCAGTTATGCTTGGAGTGCTAAGAAGCTACATGTGATCCTTTAAAGGTCAGTAATTCACACAGACCTGAGTGAATTTAAGACCTTCAAATGACCATGTGCTTCTTAGCACTCTAAACATGACTGATGATAGCCCAAAATGGTCAAAAGTCGGCTCTCTAAAAAACATTTTAATAGTTAAGAGACTGGTTATTTATTTATTTAATTTAAAAGTGTTGAATCAATTATTACTCTGAGATATATATAGCGACAACGAAATTTGGCCCTTTATGTAACAGATGACGTCTTGGTGTGAAGTCACAAAAACAAAACCAATAGGAAGGGTCAATGACTCTGGTCTATTCTATATTATATTATTCTACATTAGCTTGCACATTTAAATGTTAAATCCATCAATGATATCTAAGCTAGAAAATAAAGAGAAGGAACTATTTCTAGAGAGAGGGTAACATGATGAGGGCACTTGAACTGGGGAACAAGGGGTTCGTAATGGAGGGGGCAGAGTGGTTTTGATTGAGAAAAGTTCAATGTTATCTTATGAATTATTATAGTGTAGCATGCGGTTAAAATCAGTTGACAGCGTGGGAAAATAGTGTTGAGAAACCAATGAGGTTGGCCTGATATGAAATTTTGGGTGTAAACTCATTGGCTCCCTCGCATTATTTTCCCACACTGTCAACTGATTATAATCGTGTTTTATACTATAATTTAGATAAGGATGTAAATAAAAGTCTATCCACAAATAAATTTCAACCAATGTAATGATGACAAAACCGGCTTTCAACCTAATACAGGTCATCCTGTGCCTACAAACAAGATGACGAAAAAATAATTTGCAAGATGACGTGCTTTTATAATTTTTTTGTCATCTTGTTTGTAGGCACTTTATTAGGTTGAAAGCTGGGTTTGTCATCATTACATTGGTTGAAATTTATTTGTGGATAGACTTTTATTTACATCCTTATGGTATAAAATCCACTGGCGCTTATAATTTGAATATAATTTAGATAACCAAAATGTGCCAAGTCTCTTAGGTTCTCATTTCCTAATATATGTATAATGCCTGCAATAGTTAGATGGTAAGTAACCAATAAAAGAATCAACTTAATAAGTTTCATCAATGACTTAGCCCATCTGTCTAGACTAAGTAAGTAAGTTATTTTAATATAATGCAGTCTGCATTATAGTAGTTGGAGCATGGTACAACTCCATTACTGATCACTTTCCCTAATTTGTGTCATTTGAGAGTAAACCACAAAATGCAAGTACCTCATTCCATTAGTCAACACTGCTTTTTGGAATCAGAATGAACCAATACAATCTCTTCTCTCACTGATTTTAAAGGGCTTTTTTTCTTATCAAAACCATAACAATTATTAAATCAAATTTAAGTCTCATTTTAGTGATTTTAATTGATGTTTGGAGTTAGCATTATAAGTAAACAAAACCTCCTTTTACTTATGCTAGTTTAAGGATGAGAATTGGAAATTTAGGGAAATTACTCAATCAAGGGTCAACATTACCTTCAATGGTTTATAAGAGTGTAGAGCCTGAGCTGTGACACCATGATGCAGCAGTTTCTGCTTTAGATCTGCCCTGGGGAGGGCAATCATACACGAGAACACAGTGTATCTTATGACAGTGCCAAAATCAGCCAACTCGTAGCTTTCAAACGTAGGCACTACATCAACAAACAGACGTGCTGCGGCCGTCCAATCACGTATTGCAAGACTGAATATTCCCTCGTATGCCTTCAACTTATTCCTGGCACTCCAATCACCTCCACTCCCTTCAACCAGCTCTCGGCTCTTTTCAATAGCCTCTGTCATTCCTGGAACAAAAGAGAATTTAAAATATAATTAAAAAAAAAATAAAAGGTTAAACTCAAAACTTTAACAAAAAATTAAAACTTGATTTAAGAAATGAAATGGAATCAAAAATAGTTATTGCTCTTATTCACAATAATTCTAAGAATAATAATATTGTTACAATAATTCTTCACAAAAATAAGCCAGAGCTCTTCAAATAACAACATGACAGGTTGGAACTGGTACATGCTTAGAATAATACATAGAAGGAGCACGACTGATAACACGAAAGGCGGTTCACTTAAGTAATGCTGTCACCCTAACAATATACAATTTTCTAAAAAAAAAGTTGGCAATACTTCTGGTTGCTGAATTATTATGTTCTATTATTAATTAATGATTGATTATTCATAAAATACTAATATAAATATCGGTGCATTGCAATATTTTAAGCATTTTAAATTGTAGTTTAACGTATTTATTAAAATTATATTAAAAGTAGTCCTCGTCAACTAAATGTAGATTCTTGTATTCCGCCACCCTTTTGCCATCTAAGACCGGGTTTATTAAATACTCAGCAGGTGTTTTAAGTTATTATATTTGTTCTTTATGATATTTATGACACATATTTAAAATAATGTTTTGTTGTCAGGTTGGCAGCATTACTTAAGTGCACCAGTCAACCGACTTTTATGATATCAGTGGATTTACATTGTGTTTACGGTCCTGTGCTCCTTCTAAATATAGTATTATTCTAAGGGTACATGTGTTTTAATGGAGCTATACACCTGCTCTCTGCTGCAATACCTTTTGCATAATTATTTAAAAAATTGGGTATAGGGTACCTCGGAACAGAATATAAAAACCACCAAACGTATACAGCAAAACTTTGTACAGCTTACTTGCTTTGTACAGCCATATTAATTAAACCTACTTGAGTTACTTATAAAAGGATAACAAATCAGGTACAGGGTACCTCAGAACTTTTCCTCATCACATTGGATTCACTACGCTCTCCCTCCTAACTTTGGACTCGCTTCACTCGTCCTCAGAATATACAATTCGACAGATTTATACTTCAACACGTCTTCGTACATCCGTTTCATTCCCAGCAATCACCCATCCAGCCACTGCACGCTCCATGCAGCTAAACTATTATGATCCAACTAAATCATGAATATACTTGTCATATTGAAATGAAACTTAGTGTACTTATTTATATACACTTGTACCAAAATTCAACCCAATAAAAAATTTATACAAGTCATTTAACAAAAATTAAACTAATGCCGATAATGAAAAAAAAACTTGATACAAATATATAGTCTTGGTTATATGAGTGCCAAATCTCAACCTGATCGCAACATTACTCCTCTTTTATGAATGTTCAAAATTTTCTGCTGAGTCATTTTAAAAATTTCCTTAAACTTATTATTACGAAAAAATTCATGTTGCCATAATGATAAAATCATTTTTGTATTCAACTTTGTGAAAAACCACTTGGGAGGCCTTGAAAATACCTGAAAGAGATAATTCCGGTGACATCCCAGATACGGATTTTTTTGCAAACACAACACTTTTCCTATACCTTCGTTATAAATGTGGAAAAGTAAAAAACAAAAATGATTAGATAAGTATAAAATTATTTTTAGAGCATATAAAAAATACCATAAGAAGGGAAATGAAAAATAAACAAATAGAACCTAGTCTTTAAAAATTGGGAACAGGGTGCCTCACAAACTTTTCCTCGCCATATGGCATACGCAACACACATCCACACTACTTTAGATTCTCTTAATTTGTCCCCTGAATATGAAAATCCCCATATTTATACATTGCAAAACCTCTTCACACTCGTTTCACTTATCCTCAAATACTAAAACCCGTTTATTCCCAGAGTCACCCATCCCACAAAAACCGTGGATATACTGGCCGCGTGCTACATTACAATTCAATCAAAACACTTTTCTGCGTTTCATAAATTTTCAAATTTTTTGCAGTCAAAAATTTGTGTACAAAGTTTTAACTCTGGGAGCTACGATGATAATAGATACACACATATACAGACAGAGAACTTTTAAAACCGCTTAGGAGGTCTTTAAAACACCTAAAACGGATAATTCAGAAGAAATCCCAGTTTTAAATTTTTAGTGGCAACACAATCTTTTTCCTAGACACCTACAGTATAAATAAGGAAGCATAAAAAGGTAAATTTATTTTTCATTTTTATAAAATAAGGAAAAAATCTCTTTAATAAATTCAATATTAGGAGGATGAGTAGAGTTACCTTTGATATTGCAGTCGTGAAAATAAGCCAGTCTAAAGAGAGTGAAAGCAGAGTCTATTCTGTGAGTCTTTGGTACACTCTTATCAGTAAGTTTAGAATTAGCTATTTCACTAGCTCCTTCCTTATCACCAATAGAACACAAGTAATCCAACTTGGCTTTCCAAAACGAACTGATTTGGTCCTCTTCCTCGAGCACACTGCTCTCGTGCTCTTTTTCTAGCTGAGCCAAGTGAGCAACATTAGCAGCTGCCATCTCGTCATAAAGTGCTTGATCAAATTTCCAACCAAGGTCAGCACATACCTGGCAAAATTGAAATATAAGGAATGGAAAATAAAGGCTTTGGAGAAATTTGACAATTTTTACGAGTTGATAAAGAAACTGAGAAAACTAATGCCCTCTTTATCGGGTCAGTTATTTCTTAATCAGTCTTGTTTAAGTCAACAGTAAGGAAAGGACTTAAAACCTAGTTCCCTAAAATCATTCCTGTAGGTTTCATCTCATATATTTCTTTCTTAGTTTTAACGTCATTTTTGTTTATTTGTTGTGTAGACACTGATGAAGACATGTATATTTTTAAATGCTCTTTTGTTGATGATGATGAAACATCGTTTGAATGTTATCCTATAGTTGATCAATAAACATTTACATCAATGTAGGGATTTTTTTTATAATTTTTATTAAAATATGGAATTTCAAGTAAGTCTGACTTGTTTTACTAGCTATGAATATATTTATTTACTTAATGTTTTCACATATGTGTTAATTAAACCTAAATAAAATAAAACCTGTTACACACACTGAGTCTCAGGTTCTACAAGTAGAATCCTGATAACATTAGAGCAGATCGAAAATGAGTCAAACATCAGCTGCACCACCAAGAATATGAACAAGGTTGCTCAAATATACATGATGCCAACAGGGCAATTTTCACCATCAGCAATCCCGTAATTCTCAGGTTTAGTCATTCAATTATGAGTAGAATTCACTTAATATTGACTGACATCAACACTTGTAGTTCATTCTATAGTACTATATATTAAGTGTTGGTCTTATTAAACACACCAAAATCCAGTAAGGGGAATGATTCTATTGGTACATCATCTCAAATTTCTGTATTATTTATTTAATTTTTGAAGGGGTAAAGATTTTAATATCAATTGAATTAATGAAAACTTCAGTCCTTTTTTATAAAAATTTATTGAAAATAAATTGACAAAGAGCTTTCGCCCAGGGATCCTGAGCTTCTTCAGTTCTTAAAAATTTTGTTACCATAACCCACTTATCTGAATACCTCCTACTGCTGCTAATGATACCGACCGACTGAATAACTTACCTACTTACCACTCTCTTACCTACATAGGACACCCTACATACCAAATTAAAAACTTATTTACAGACTACAACATCAAAATTGCTCTCTAAATAATCCTATTAATTTCTACATTAAATATTTTTCAAAATTAAAAGACCCCCTCACTAATGCCCAAAGATGAAATGTTATATACAGAATACCATGTAAAGACTGCCCCCAAGCATATACAGGAGAGAGCTCTCAACTTCACAAAAAAAGACTTGACACACATAACAACCAAATACTTGACAACTCTAACCTTACGGTCTTATCAAAACATATGACAAACCACTGACCAGACAAAGAAAGTTGTCGTATACTTCATACAGAACCACAAACAGACAAAAGGAAATTTTTAGAAATGCTCTATATAACAGCTGACAAAGACAGTATGAACAAAAAACAAGACATTAAAAATCTTAGCAGAATTTATTATAATATTATTTTAAAATCTTAATTTTTCCTTTAACCTTTTTTGTGATCTCATTTTAAATTTATTTACTTAGTTAGACACATAACATAAAAAACAATCAAAATTTTATTAATTTACAAACTTTCTCATTTTTAAGAACTGAAGAAGCTCAGGATCCATGGGCGAAAGATCTTCGTCAATTTATTTTCAATAAATTTTAATAAAAAAGGACTGAAGTCTTTATCAATTCAATTGATATTACAATTTATAACAGTCCAAAAGCTCTTAAGTTATTGGGTAAAGATTTTTATGAATTTTTCTTTCTCCTTTTTTGACAATTTATTTATAGAAAAATACAACAACAGTTTTGATTGTTACAAGTATTAGTGTTAGCACAGTTTTAATGACTTTGGTAACCTTGGTAGAGAAACAATCCAGTGATTGCACTCAGGTGGGAGTTGGTTGCTTTCCCAAGTTTTAATATTTAACCATCATGTAGCCTCTACAGAACTGCTATTAAGAGTTGCCAATCAAATTCTCTGAGGGAAATGATTCTATTGGTTCAAGGACAAAATCCAAGGTATTAGTAGATCCGCTTCCTAATAGTATCTCTGTAAGTTACCTGTTTATAGTAAGGAGCCATGTTGCCTTGTTTAATACCAGAGAGTAATTTTTCCTGCAGTTCTCTATCATTACTTCTTTCTTGCAATTTTAAAGCAAATTTAATTTGTGCTAGAGCCATGTAAGGTGGTGTTACCCCTTCTCCTTCCATCTTCAAATAAATGCATTATTACAATAAATAAGAAACAATTTTAAGTCGTTAGGAGAGGGGGAAATTTAAAAAAAAATGTAGAAGAGTTGATATAAAGGGAAAGGAGAAAAAATTAAAGAAAAGGGGAAAACTTGATGGAAGATGGGGAAGCCTAATTTTCCCATAGACATCACAACTTGAAGGAAAATTATTAGATCCTCGAGAAAAATAATTAGTTTAAATATTTAACCATTGTTGACAGTAGAAAGGACCCCCTTTTACATTTATAACTACTATTCAATTATACATACAAATTTATCCAGCCAAAAATCTACTAAAACATTAAATAAAATCTAATAAAATAATAAATCAGGCCTTTGATCAGGCCTTGTCTTCTTTCCTCTTACATTTTTCCAACTACAGACTCCTCTTTAATCCAAATAACCATAGGATTCTCAGATTTATCCGAATCAGGGTGTCCTATTGTACAAAAGAACAATAGGAAGTGACTACTTCCTTGATTGCTTAGTACACGTTTTTAATAACTAGTTACATTTTTTTATGCTTATTGTACAAAACAATAAAGTGTTTGTTGATTATTTATTTATCATCTTCAGGGATGTAGGACATCATAGATGAACACTCTATTACTATGTACACACAGCGTATTTAACAGGTGATCGTATTTCATACGCATTTAATACGATAAGGATATTGCACCGAATTTGTTTAGTCGATCGAGTAAGATTACGTGATAACTGATACCACTAAAACATCGCGTCTTTTATGGTGAAGGTTCACTTTTGGTTATAAGGAAGTTTAAAACAAAAAATATATTTAATTAAATTATGATTTCTTTGCATAATAAATAGATACACTAATAAAATAATATTTCAAAAGTTATTTGATGAAAAGCGGTAATATTTAAGTGGAATAATAGTTCTACCAAAAGGTTGTCCGTTAAATACGATCACCTCTAAAGGTACATACAGCGTATCAGGATATCCATTTAGATTCTAGCATGCCCGACTGGATTCCTACCACATGGTTCATACATAGTATTACTACGTACATACAGTGTATTTAAACAGACGATTGTATTGCATACGTATGCAATACGGTCAACTAACTTCATGGTTCTTACAGCGTATTTGTTTAGTCGACCGAGTGAGATTACGTGATGACTGATTCCGTCAAAACATTGCGCCTTTTATAGTGAAGGTTCACTCTTGGTTATAAGGAAGTTTAAAACAAAAAATATATTTAATTAAATTGTGATTTCTTTGCATAATAATAAAGTTACACTTCAAAAAATAATATTCCATAAGTTATTTGATGAAAAACAGAAATATTGAAGGGTAATTAAAGTTTGACGAGAAGGTTATCCGTTAAATACAATCATCTCGAAAGGTACATACAGCGTATCGGGGGATCCATTTAGATTCCATCTCCCTAGTTCTAGCGTATGCGATCGGATCCCCTCCACATGGTTCATACAGCTAATATTACCATATTGAGAGATCGTATCCCATACGATACGCCGATCTAGAATTGTGTGTGAACGTACTATATGTTCTATAAAACTGATTAGTAAACCTACGTAGTTAACAGTACTAGGTAATTCAAAGAACTGCTTCCTGATAGAATTTTAGTTCGCAAGATAATATGGTAAGTCACATTTCCAATCATTCATGAACCTACATATAAATAATAAAGACTCCTACTAAACAACCAATACAGCATTTTGGGTTAACTTCTGTAGCTTTAGTACAACTTTTAGAAGTAAACTACAAATATTAACTTCCAACTCTAAAACCACTAATAATAACCATCAACCAACGGAAAACTAATAATAAATTAAACAGTTGCTCACCTTTAATAATAAATATTCTGACTTAAATCAATATATAAATTAAAATACTAAAAAATAGAAAACTTAAACAAATTCAGAAAAATAACGCACAGTCAGGAAAACCATTAAAAAAACCTCTCCAAAACTGTAAACCATGGATGTTAAAATAAGAAGCTCTACTTTAAAACTGCTTGCTTTAACACATTTTTAATATTTTAAAATTAAAAAAAGATACTTTGGCTCCTAAACAATTTGGTACTCAAATATTTTTTAATAATTGATAACGCCAGCTAATAGTTAAATAGCTTAAAAGAATAATTAAAGTACAAATAAATTTCTAAAATAAAAGTTTTAAAGGGTTTATTCTAATTCCTACAATGTCGTTGGTATTTAACAGTGTTGATTTAAATTTTCAAAAGAATGGCAGATCTTATTTTATCCAAATTAATTTGATAATAAATGATAACAGACAGAAAAACAACGTCAAAAGAACAACAAACTTTTTTCCAAATGAGTCATAAGTTGTGTAAAAATTATCATAATATTATAGAAACTTAAATTATTTTATTATTTGATTAGTTTAGAATAGGATTTAGTGATTATTAAGGTTTAACTGTATCTGTGAGTATTTTGGAGTTTACTTTTAGAAATCTTGTGGGATTAAGTCTGTAAATTGAATTATATATAATTTTTATTGTAATAGAATAAGTTATTGAATCATGGAGTGGTTATTTGGAAAAAGGATGACTCCTGAGGAGATGTTAAAAAAGAATCAAAGAGCTTTAAACAAAGCTATGAGGGATTTAGACAGAGAGAAGGCAAGAATGGAGCAACAGGAGAAAAAGATAATAATGGATATCAAGAAGATGGCAAAAGAAGGTCAAATGGACGCTGTTAAAATAATGGCTAAAGATTTAGTTCGGACTCGAAGGTATTGTCAAAAATTTATGCTTATGAAAGCTAACATACAAGCTGTTTCGTTAAAGATTCAAACGCTCAGATCCCAAAACGCTATGGCTCAAGCAATGAAAGGTGTTACTAAAGCAATGCAGAATATGAATAGAAGATTAAATTTACCTCAGATACAGCATATATTGCATGAGTTTGAGAAGCAGAGTGAGATTATGGATATGAAGGAGGAAATCATGAATGACGCTATAGACGATGCAATGGATGATGAGCAAGATGAAGAGGAAAGCGATGCTGTTGTCCTTCTCAGGTTTTTAAATAAATTTTTTTTCCCCCAACCCAAACATCATTTGGATATTTTTATTTTCTTGAAAGTCACTAAAATATTGTTTGTCATAAATTTAGGGGGGGGTGTCGTACATTTTAAAGTGTTTTTAAATATATGATTACTATAGTAAAAAAAAAAAAAAAAAAAAAAAAAAAAAAAAAAAAAAAAAAAAAAAAAAAAAAAAAAAAAAAAAAAAAAAAAAAAAAAAAAAAAAAAAAAAAAAAAAAAAAAAAATACGCAGGTTAAAATCAGTTTGACAGCGTGGGAAAATAAGTATTGGAGAAACCAATGATGTTGTTCCAATATGAAATTGTGGGCATGGTTTAACATCCAGTACTAACCTTAATGACTCCCTGGCATTATTTTCCCACGCTGTCAACTGATTTTAGCCTTGTGTTATAATATCTCTAAGGCTCAGAAACAGTGGCTTAATGTCCCATTCTTGAAACAATACTTTAAATTCATAGCAATTCTGGGAGTCTTAAATGGAATTGATCTCTGTGTGTGTAAAAAGTTTTAACTTTTACACACACAGTGATGTAATTATTAAAAATTTAATCATTA
>JACMZG010001863.1:7767752-7825252 GCA_018340805.1 Microvelia longipes
ATGCAACTCTTCTTAGGTGGTTCTTCCAGGTTGAATACACTGACGGGTTGCAAGACCATAAAATGGGCTTATATAAACATGTTTAATATAGATGAGTCCTATGAGTCCTAAATTTGATGTGAAATGGGCCTAACTGTTACTTCTTATAGGTTTTATTTTTAGCCCCAAACAAGAACTAACTTCATGTGTAATTCTTTTTCAGGTTCTTGATGAACTAGGTTTACAATTAAACGATCAGTTAAGTGGTCTTCCGCAAGCAAGTGGTTCCCTGTCTGTATCTAATAAAGTAGCGGTGCCTGCAGGAGGTCCTGCACCACTCTCAGATGCTGATGCAGATTTGCAAGCAAGACTTGAAAATTTACGCAAAGAATGAAAAATTACAATCTCTGCCTTGTATAACTATATTATTTTATTTTCTTAGTTGTAAAAAAAACTATATTATAATGTCAAAAACAGAAATCAAATATGCAAGTAATGTATTGTTTAAGAAAGACATTTTTACTAACATAATTATTTTATATAAAATTTTATCAGCTGAGCAGTTCTGTCCTATGATCTGAACTACTCACTTATGTCATTCAATAACTACTTCCACTTCTTATTTGTTATGGAGCTAAAATCTATTTGCTAGTTTATTAATAATATTGAAGGCTAGTGGCCATTTTTTGTATTATTATATCAGTAAATATATACAGTCTATTGTTTAGTTTAAAAATCCCCAAGGTCATTAGTATCTTGGGGATTGACCAAATCAAGAAAGCCGCTGCCAACCCCTCACTTAAAAAGAGAAAAAAAATCCTACACAATAACCGCTGTAGGGGACAAAACCTTCTTCCCAGCAATCGTTCACTTTGTTTGTGGTTCTTCTTTTGATTACATCGTTTTGAAAACTACTTTCAAATTAATCTTAAAATGATATTATAATATAAAACTACACAAAAGAAATGTAAAAACATCGCCAAGAAAAACGGGTAAAATAACCTGA
This sequence comes from Microvelia longipes, assembly GCA_018340805.1. Classification (NCBI taxonomy): domain Eukaryota; kingdom Metazoa; phylum Arthropoda; class Insecta; order Hemiptera; family Veliidae; genus Microvelia; species Microvelia longipes. The sequence continues at coordinate 7,768,738 of JACMZG010001863.1, forward strand.
TTTGTTTTACATAGTTTTTTCCTGCTCCCTTCTTGCAGGGATTTTTTTATCTTAAGGATCAGTGGTGTCTAAACTGACCTGTCAAGATTTTTAAACTAAATGATAGAGTGTAATAACTTTGATTTTGTCAGGAATTTCAGTTCACTAATGAAATTATTATCTTCAAAACAAAGTGAACAGTTTAAAAATAAGGATCTGTCGGTTTTTACATAAATCTGATACAGACTCTCCCTCACAGCACAGGCCACGCCTCTAGTGAGGCATATTCTCTAGATTAAATAGCAGATTTAAAAATTGTAATTTATTAAATAAAGAGAAATTTTAAAAAAAGTAATAATAATAACATGGAACTGGTATTTTAAAATAAAATGAAGGCCTCTTAGCTGCTCCGCAGACTTCTTGATTTTGATTGACTTTCTTGATTTCTTGTACCAGTTTGTCATGTTAGTATTTTGCAAATGGCATACCACTAAGATATTAGCGAATGTACAAATTAATTAAAAACTGTGAGTTGTTAACATTAGGTTTAATTTGTCAAATGTTTTCATTGGAACTAGTGCTGTGTCCATGTGTTTACCTCACATATATTTCTTTTTAATTTCAGGTTCATCTTATCGAATTGGGTAGAAACCATAAGAAAAAAAATGTAAATAAAAAGCTATCCCCACCTTCTTTTGAGGTATATTTTTTCATATTTAGTGGTGTCTAAACTGTGTCAACGATTTTATGAACTAGCTGATTGATTGTAATTATTGTTATTAAACCTTTTTTGTTAATTAAAAACATGTAATACAGATTATAGATTGAGCCTTAAATACCTCTGATACTTATTATATTGGCATGGCTTTATCTTCTCCATTTGTATTTGATCAGAGATAAACCCTTAAGTATTAATTTTATTGTAAAAAATAATATTTTATGTTTAAGTTCTTTAATTTTATTTTAATTGTATTAATAATGAGTGAATTTATTAATAGAAAGATAATCTTTTAAACTTTTCGTAGGCAGAAGCTTTAATGTCTATGTTTCCGTTATAAACTCAGTTACTGCCTTTTCTTTTACATTGGAATCTACAAATAAACTCTTCTTTATCAATAAAAATAATCTAAAAGTTTTGTTTTACATAGCTATTTAGTTCATACTGTTAATTACAGTGAAATTATTAAAAGATGGCCTTATCAAAGTTGTGTTAAGGCTGTTTTTCATGCAACTTTGTAGGAAAAATAGATCCAAAAAACTAAAAAATGGCAGCCCTGTTTTCCCCTTTTTAAATTTTAAAAATTCAAAGAAAAAATATAAAACTAAAAATACAAAATTATTTAAAATGAAATAACCTGTTTCTGCTGTGATGCCCAGTGTAGGGATTTTTTACTTATGAGGAATTTATTTGATTAAAAATCTTAAGTTGCAGTGCATGTGTATTACAAATTATTGATCCTGCATATTAAATAAAAAAAGTTTTAAAATTATATTTTTATTTAAATGGTAGATTAAATTATATGCTGTTAAATTCATAAAGATATGCTGTTGATTTCAAATTTTCTTCGGTAATACACAGGTTGTCAAAGGAACCTGTCTTGATAAAATCTTTTGATTCGGTGCAATTCTTAATTATTTTAAAAGTCCCTAAAGTGTTAAATTTTTTTAAGGATACAGGCCTATTTTCATCTTACAAAATAAACAATTATGTCTATCCCATTATGTTGTTAAAAACATAACTAAACATTACAAAAAATAATACTTATTCCTCAATGTTTTTTGAACTAGCATTTAGAAATTGTATTTATTATTTTTAATTAAACATGTTTTGTGTTGCAATAATTTTATTACTTTATTTATCTTATTAGTACTAAATAATTTATAATTTAATTAAAATTAAAAATTATTTAATTAAAATAATTTAATAATTTATCAGTTAAACTTTTTTAATTTTTTTCTGTAATAAAGTTCACAGACATTATTGGCAAAAACCTAAGATTGACAGGGTGGAAAAGTTGTAATTATTGAAGAGTTTATTTGGTCAAATGGACTCCAAAAGAAAAAATTCCACTCTAAACAATCTTCTATTATCCACTAAAAAAAATTATTCTTAACATTTCTTATTGTATCATATATTTGTTCAAATTATAATTTTATTTTTATTATTAATTATTAAAATCCTTAATATTACTGTTAAATAATAATTACATTTATTTTTATTAAAAAAATATAAAAAACTGTGATAAAAATTATTCTGTTATTTTAATTGATTTTTTGGGGCTTACTAAAATACTGAGCTCGTGGACTTGACTTGCGTACCAAGTGGACCCAACAACACTTAGTCTAATTTACTGACTACATGGACTGGACAAACCAACATTTCCGTTCCATTTCCACCACACTTACTTGGTCCATTCAGCTACTGCTAGTAGCAAGTCAACTAAGTCCATTCTAGTATATTATCATGTATTTAGGTCATAGTAAACAATTGTAACCTATATTACTGATAATAGTTAAGTGTAAATATTAATAGAACAGCAAGAGTTGAATTCTCTGACACCAGGGGGACTTTAAAATATATTTTGTTTTCTACTGCTATTAGCTGGTCCATTCCTAGTATATTATAATTTATTTAGGTCAGTGGTCCTCAACCTTTTTTTAGTCACCGCCCCTATTTAAATACTTAAATTATCCATCGCCCCCCTAATATATCAAACTGGGTGAGTAGAAGGTTCACATTTTTAAAGTTCTTGTGTGTGTACTTAAAATACCAAGGAAGTTCATTTTTAGGATGTTGTGAACTATTTAAAAAATGAAGAATTTACATAATAAGGAACAAAGATAAGATCCTCTCTAATCATCACGAGGATGAAAATTTAATGATTTTCGCATATCTATTAATTAAGTGAGTATTTACTACTTTCTAATAATCAAAATTAAATATAAATATTAAATTAATCATCTTCTCTCTTTGATGTTGTAGCAATTTTTTCTTGTGAGGTGATCTGATTGCAATTTTAGCATAACCAGGTCATCTTGGCTGACATGATTTGAGTTTCTATACACTTTATACAGCATGAGAGTTACCTTACCTAAACAAATCGTAAACAAACAAACCAACAACAACAAACAAACAAAACCGTAAACTAAAAATAACCGTAAACAGTTACTGTAAAATTTAAATAAAATGCTTTATTTTAATTTTAACCTAAAATGGGAGCAGAGCAAGCCGAAGAGAAAATGTAACATTTTTTATTTTGAAAAAGTTAAGGTATCTCCTTTTCCTTCCCCTTGAAAGAATCGTAGAATGAAGTATCTTTCCCTTTTTTTAAAAAGAATCGTTACTCATTGCGAATCAACATGAAAAACAATACTCCATTATATTTAATTAAATAGTTTGTTGTGGGGTAATTTGGACTTAAATTTTAAAAATGGATAAGTTTCTTAAAAATATGATGTCCTTTTAAACTAGCAGGTCATTACACTTCCTCTTACATGTGATGATCATCACCTTTTTTTAAGATTGTTCTTTGTATGAGCGCTGCAAGCAAAATAAAATGCCTGGTGACATCTATGATCTACATGTAAAATTGTGTTATCTATCATTTAAATTGAAAACTATATTTTTATTCCAATAATTATTGAGACGTAAAATATTCTAATTAAAGTAAACAGCATTTGTATTTAACTACATAGGCCAAGCTTTTGACTTGATCGATGAGTTTGTTTCTTCTTGGCCGTTAACTTAGGTCATGACTTATAACAGACTAAAGCTTGTTATAAGCACTGATGATGATCGTTAAGGTCAGAACCTGGTTATGTATACATGCTATGTTTGTATATATGCTTGCAGAAAGACAAATGCTGTTTATTTTTTATTTTTGCTCCTAGCTTCCTACATCATCCCCATAAAATCCTTCATCGACACCAGGGGGGTGATATCACCCATGTTGAGAACTACTTGTTTAGGTTGTAGGTGCATCAAGGTGTGAAACTACTGTTCGCAACCTTAGATTTTCTCTCCGCCTAGGAATGTCTACTTTGAGATTTTTATCAGATAGTAATGCAAATTTGCATAAGATGAAACCAGAAAGTCCTCATACGTCAAATTGGCAAAGGAATATTCAAGTTAAGAGATATTCTTTAGTCAAATAGACCTATTAGCAAAGAAAAGTCCTTGTTAAGCAATATTCTTTACTCAAATAGACCTATTACAAAGAAATGTCCTTGTTAAATAATATTCTTTACTCAAATAGACCTATTAGCAAAGAAATATCAAATAGACTTACAGGATATTCATTTATCAGAATATCTTATACACTGATTAGTTGCAATTGTACTATATATTTTATATACTATTTTTTTACTACTACAACTTGTTAGTTTTCTATATTACTCTATAATCCTATGTATATATATTACCCCATTCCTTAATTTACGTCATGAATTACAATCAACCAAAATAATCCCTTATAAAAATAATACAACAATTTATATTTTTTAAACAAAGGTTACCATTCAATCACAAAAACAAACTCCTTTTTTATATTAAATAATTAATTTAATTAGATATACATAAATTTGAATTAATGGTAAAGAATACTATGTATGTATAATACAATCTGATATTCATGATTTTTGTCATATCACTATTGTTCAGCAGCATCGAGCAAGGTCAGTAGGTAGATGGGTGACCTGTTGGATTAAAACTATCTTTTTTCTTTTCGAAAAAACAAAACAACAAAATGATTCTGACCAGTGAGGAAGAGCGTTGCAAATCCCAGTTTTTAACAACAAACAAAATCAGGTTTGAAAGCATAATATTGAAAAACTGAAAAATGTGACAAAATAATTTATCAAGCCGCTTTACATTATTTCTAAATTAACTCTTTCAGCTTCGCTTCAGCAGGTAATGCTTACAGCCCAGCCTCACTTGCAGCCTAGGGTCTAAATTTATAACAAGTCAGTAAAAATTTATTTGCATACATAACTTTTTAGAGAATCATTAATTAAATAATAATAAACCTATTACAATCTCACCATATACAATTTCTAAAAAATATTTAAATTACATTTTTTTTACAAAATACAATAATTAAATAGTTGCAAATATAATACATCTTTCTAAATTGACTAGTTGAGTCATAAACTTTATTCTACGCAATAATTGAAAAGTACAAAAATATAAAATATACCCCGGTGCAAATAAATGAGTGTAAAGAAAGGAACAATTACCATTAATAAAAGTAATATATTCCTAATGAAAAAGAGGTTGTCTGAGGTAAGAAGCAGAATTGATGTGTTCTCAAGATTGAACTGATCAATCTGAAAAGGTCAGCGTCATCGGGGTCATTTTACCCCCACCATTAAAATTACTAGAGTTATGTTGACGGACTGTTTTCGATATTTTTTTAGATTAGTGAATAGGTTACAACCTTACGGTTTCCAGTTTAACCTTTTATAAACAGCAAGCTAGATTTTTGATTACTTTTGCATAGAGATATATACTAGAGGGGCATAGCCTATCTCAATACATTAAGAGTCCCGAAACATCATTTTGGGGGCTCTGTGTAACCTCAATGAAACCTCTTCTAAGAGTGAGTTAAGGTTATAATGAATCAATTGTTTTTGGCTTACTGCACATTGTTTGTGTCTTGATTTATATTTTCAACGTTCTACTATATACGTTACTGTAATTTTGTTCTGTTTATTTGATTGTATTGAAAGTCGAGGGTGGTCAGGTTATTTTTCCGATGTTTCAAAATTCAACTCTCAAAACACTCTCAACACTCAAAATAGCCCCTCTAGTAATATATCTCTATGACTTTTTGCTATTCTCATCTTTACTTTTATATTTTTGTTCATTCTAAGGTGTTTATTACTCCTACAACAAAACAACAAGTCCACAACTCCGGACTTCATTCTATGCCAGTTTAATGCTTTAAGAACTCAGAGGCGTACTTCAGAACTTGAAGAGAGACAGTAAAAATAAATAAGATGTCGTCAAACTAATTAATTTGACGTTTAGAAAAAAATGATTGTCCGTGAACTTGTTTTTGACAAATAACTTTTTGATTCAACTGAAAGTAATTAATACAACATATTGTAATGTTAAACAAATAAGTTTCATTCATGTCGTGAAGAATAAGAGATTAAAACTGACAAAAATGTTTATAGACCTGAGTCAAGTAAACCAGAATTTTTCAGTCAGTTTGATCAACAATAATATTAGTCCAAGAGACGGACCTAAAAAAATGTGACTCATTTAGTACTATTTTAAAATATACCTTTAGTTATGACGAAAAAACATAGTCTGCCTATCCGGAGTGGAGTCCTTCATATGAATGCGCCTGCTCAAAATTTTATAAAATTTCAGTTTTCATAAAATAAATGGTTCCCTGTGGGTCGTGTTCAAAACATGAACACAACATTTTTAAAGGTGATAAAATGTTTTATAAAACGAGTGTTAAATCATCAAAATCAGATAACTGCAACCAAAGAATGATGTCTCTTTCAAAAACACTAAAAAAATGGTTAATTTATGCAAAGTAAGCAGATTTCCTTGGAAAAATATTGGCTTTTTGTGCATTTTTTTGGCCATTTAACAAATGTCATAACTTTGTTATGACAATTGGATAAATACAAAGTTGTATTTATCCAATTTTGATGAAAAAACGCTCGTTTTATAGGTAATTTTATCAGCTTTGAAAAAATGTTTCTTTATGTTTTGCACACCAACTATAGGGAACCACTTATTACAAGAAAACTGGAATTTGTGCGATTTTCTAATATTTTGAGCAGGTAATATTAGGTTTTCTAATGTTTTAATTATGCGCAATCATATGAAGGGCTCCACTCTAGATAGAGGCAGACTATATTATTTCTTCATAATTTAAGGAATATTTTCAGAAAAATTTGGTTTAAAGTAGTACAAAATTAGTCACATTATTTAGGGGGGGCTCCTGGATTATTAGGCAAACCTACAACTTTCATGTTCAGACTAAATTGATTAAACCTTACTCATTTTCTAATATATGTCCAAATTTTGATTTTATAACAATTCAATACTTGAATAAAATTAATTACTCCAAAGTACCAAATTTATTTCAGAAAAATTGTACAAACCACAACTTTTTTGTTTCTTCTAATAAAATAGATATATCAAATCTTAAATACTAACACCTCATATATATTTGGCTTTATGCTAATACTCATTTGACAAGGGTCAACATGTCGGAGAACAGCCAACAGATCGATCTGATTAGTTGACTCTTGCCAACCCATAATGTATTTGAATGATTCCAGGAATAATCGGTATAAGAAGATGGCATGATGGGGTCAAACTAAGACATTAAATTCTGTGCCGGTAAAAGATAAAAATTTAGTGTGCCCTTTCCAATGTCAGGTACTTGTTGAAAATTCGCAAATCAAACTGGCTAAAGCCCAGTACTGTTTGTTGATAACAGGACGATGATACTTCTTAAAGGTTAAGCATTAATTAACGCTTAAAGGTTCTTATGGAAAGAAGTAGACTTTATCTAATTTTTAACCATTCAATGAATTTTACTTATAAAAATATTTTATCAATTTATTAATAAAACATCATTATTTTATGATAAATATTGCAAAAACTCGTATATTTGATGATATCTTGGTTTCCGCATGCTAAAGACTATTATAAATACCTTTTGTTGCAAGTTTAAAACAGCTTTGTTTTTAAATAGCGAATCCTTAACCCTCAATATACCTGGGTATAGCAAAGTTTAAGACCCTCTCAGTAAAATCATAGTAGGAGTGTCTTCTTTGAGGTGACACAACGTTAAGGGATTGGTTCACAAAAAGTTTAGGGGGCAAGTGCTATTCCGAGATTCCTAAAATAATTACCATACATGATAATATGGCGTGTTTAGTATAAAATATGTTAAATTAAAAATATAAAAGGATTTTCCTACAAGGGATGGAAGTCCTAGCTGTCCTTTATAAAGGATGTTAAGCTGATTATTCTGAGCCTGTTCCATGTCAAGTACGAATAAAAGAACCCTAAATAAACATGGGTTAACGACAATTTAGGAACCTCATAGTTACTTATATATAAAACTTGTTTCTGGCTTATGGTTTCAAGAGCAGAAAAGCTTAGCATTGCCAAGTTGTTCCTAGTTAAAGAAGTAAAGCCATGGCTCTACTGTGGATTAGATGCTAAATGCCTTCACTTTAACTCACTTCATAAGGTAGAATAATATCTTCTATCTAAGTGATTCAGCAACGAGGACCCAAGGATGACGCCTACTTACTAGGAGATCTAGTAATAGTGATAGTCATTAGGGATAAATGAGACCACCTAGATAGTAGGCCGCATTGTTGGGCCCTTTTTGGTGACTTTCTTAGATATAAGATAGTGTTCTGCCTTTTGAGTCATAGTGCAGGCATTTTACGTCTAATCCACAGAAGAGTCGTGACATTACTCTAAGTTCTATAGCTTCAACTAGAAACAACACGTGCCCCACAGCCAGACCAAGCTTTTCTGCTCTGGAAACCATAAGGCAGAAACATATATATTTAATTTACACTACTATTGAGGGTCCTAAATTTTGCCTAAACCCAGGTTCATTTAGGGTTAGGGACCTTTTACGAGTACCTGACATCGCACAGGCTAGGAACCACCGGCTTAACGTCCCTTTCGAAGGATGGCACATGAAAGGATTTCCATCCCTCACATAAAAAATCCTACAGGCCCCGACCAGGATTGAACCCGGGACTGTCTGGGTGGCAGGCACATGTGCTAACTATTACACCACCGGGACCCCCTACTTACTAAAAGATCTATCACCTCTTTTAAATTTTAAAAAGGCCTTATTGGCTTTTACTTAAAATACCCCCCTCCTGAGTTTAAAACAATATGTCATGTTCTATTTCCATCTTAATTAGTGTATACCTTAGAATAATACTAGTATAGAAGGAGCAGTGGATTGTACACAATGGAATTTCACTGATATTATGAAAGCAGGTTTTCTAGAGGCCAAATTGGAGTTGTTTTATATTATTTGTTTTTACATTGTTACATGGCATTTTACCATGTATTTAGCAAACCTTGCAGCCTAACAGGCTCGCTGTGGCCCCTTTAGGGCCACACTGGTTTTTGTTTTAATATTTATTGTAACATGTTATTTTGCTATGTACCACAGGCCTACTACACCAGCCTCTATAAAAGTTATTTGCCAATTGTGCCACTTGGGATGGTAAAATTGAGCTGAAACCAGTCCAAATAGTAGAATGCCATTTTAGAATCTGTGAATTGCGGGCCTGCTTAGCTCACTAAAGTTCAGTGGGAGCCACTTTAGTACTGTCTCTCTGGGATAATACGCTAAACTGAACACTGAATCGACACCCCCCCCCCTCCGTAATTATTATTACAACCTATAAATAATAAGTAATGAGCTAAAAATTATAAAGAACCAATATTTACATAAGTATTTATGACTTAAGAGCATATATTAATATTAAAAAAACTTTTTGTCAAGTTTTCAATATAATATTCAATATAAGTTTTTAATATAATAACTTGATGTTAAATCTAAAAATAGACCAATCCTTCCTAAATATAGTAATTAACATGTATTAATAATATAACTTAATATTCCAGCGACTGGAAGTTTTGCTAACTTTGTTAAAAGAAAAGTGTTAGTCGTTAGGGTGGTAGTGATAGTTAAGATCACCAGAAACCTGGCTTCACTGTTATCAATTCAAAAAAAAGGATACTCTTTTCATATACAGTATTATTCTCAAGTGTATACTAAATATAAACTCCATTACACATGAATTTATTTAATGTTTTCTTTATAATTTGTTTAGGCACTATTTAACACAAAAGGGAAAAGTTAGGAAACAAAACTTCAGATGAACATTAAAACAAGATTAAAAGGTTAAATTTTATCCCCATTTATATCATTGGAGCTTTTATTTGTTTCACTTGCTGATAAAGGTACATTTGGCACTATCATCAGCACATGGTGAGCTAATAGTACTCTACAACTCTAAGGGAGTAAGTAAGTAAGGCCCCAAATAAGAGGGCTTAATACTAGGGTTCCAAGAAGTGGTTCCTTTCTCCTTTTGCAATGTATGAGTATTTTTCTATAAATATAAATGTTAATTTAACATGACAAAATAGGAAAGTAACATTCTTCTCCCCTATTATTATTATTATAGTATTAAAATTTTAAATATGTATTCTATCGGTGTAATTTCAAAGAAGCGACATTAAAGGAGTCACCCCTGTATTGAGCTACCAGCCTGAGAAGGTTTTGCTTATGCGTTTCAGCATTCGAGCTATCGAGCTCATGAAGCGTTGCTAAGTTGACTAATAGGGGTTCAGCGAGAGCAGTACTAGGTCTGGTTTCAATAGCCTTCTGCAGGAGTGATATAGCTTCGCGTAGTTTACCCTCGTAGAGGAGACAGGCAGCCATATTGTTGGTGATACAGTTATCTGATTGGTCAAGGATTTGAGCTCTACTTAGTGTTTCATATGCCTCATGAATTAAACCTCGGGAAACCTATATTTAAAAAAACACAATATAAATTGAAATTAACTATTTAATAATATATTAAATTAAAAAAGAATGTAATGTGATAGTTACAAGAGAGAGATGAGAACCAGATAATACATCACCTAGCTACTGGTCTTCTAAGACACTTCTTACTAACTCCCTATGGGTGTAAAGACACTTAACACAGATAATTCTAGATAGAATTATGGACCATTGCAGCTTGATCATTCAGATCATCTCACACCCACAAATAGTCTCTCACTTTTTATTTTACCACAGACTCAACTGAAACTTATATACGAATTTGTTGACTCTACTATAATCAAGCTACACAGTTAGAAATTTGTTGACTCTACTATAATTATGCTAATCAGCTCTCCAGAGTTAGAGAGCTGACTTAAGAGACCTATGTAGTTTTAAGACTATGCCTCACTCTAACTCTACAGTGAGCATGTACAGTTATTATGACCTGTACTTGGCAATATAGCATTAACAGCCCTCTACAGTCTCACTTCAGAGTGCAGGTGTCAAAGTATCCACATCACTCTATGTTCTCTGAATGTTGGTTGCTTCTTAAGCAAGAATCTATTAACTTATCAATTAGTAAACCTGAAATGAAGCAAGGTCTTCATGATAAAGACACCCAAAATTCATTCCTCTTGTGAACCTGCTCTACTCTCATTTTGAGGAGAAGGTAACGTCAGTAGGCCGCTATTTAAAGTGAAAAACAAGAGGACTGACAGAGAACTGAACTTGGGCTATCCCCGGATCACCTTGAAAAGGCCTGACGCTCTAACCAACTGATCTATCGGTGAACCCTACTAAATTTACAAACTAAAATAATAATTAAATATTATTATTAATAGCATCAGACAGCATGAGTTAAAATACAAGTTTTGGACTTATAAAATGCAAACTTCTATGACAAAATACCATATAGTAAAACAAATAAAACAACAACCAATAAACAAGGGACTTCTTCTGTGTGGACCCAAGGCTCCGGAAACAGTGAAAATGAAGAGCAAAGGGGCTGGAAGTCCCAGTTTAACTACTCTATCCAGTCTGGTACAGCCCAACAGGGAGATGAAGATCAATAATGGTAGCAACTTTGAAGTTTAATTAGCGAAGTTTCAAGTAGTGAGTATAAACCCATTCCTAAAGCCATGACCTGAAAGCCTAAGTTCTGCAGATCACTAGGAGGCACCTTCCAACCATCCAAAACTAAACACAGCGTTCCTAATCACCAGCACTATTTGTAGGACCACATAAACCACTAATTCAACGTCTCCACTTTCACAGATCTAGGCCTGAAGATTCAGTATCTTTTTGATCTTCTACACTTATGTTCTCCAGCTTATGTTGTCTACATAAGCTGGAGACAACAGAAACGTGAATCTACACTTGCCTTGTTCAAAATGTAACCCCTTTTGCCAACATCCAAAAGAAACCACATAAAACATAGGCCACATTCAAAGCCGGCTGGGTGGGCCGGCCTTGAATTCAAGGCCTACCAAGATAATGGTACAAGAGATAACCCTATATCAGGTCCTCCTCCGGCTTGATTTGAACCATCAATCTAGGTCGTAAGCCAAACGTTTTACCATAGGGCTACCAATCCTCAGTCCCTGTTTTATATTTTTAATAATAAAATATGTAAAATTTGAATTACCTCAAGCAAAGCTTTATCTATTAACTCTCTAACACTCTGTGAAGTGTTATATTTCAATTCCTTACTCCTATTAAAGCAAGTCTCGGCCCTGGATACGTTGCCAACCTGGAGGTATATTCTACCCAAAGCTGACTCGAGAGACCGTCTCTGATTTTGCAAACTGTCCGGTGTACTAGAGATCATATCTTTTACAATACGTATGGCGAGAGGAAACTCTTTGGCTTGTAGAGCTACGTTGACTATCGAGTGCAGTGTACGACACTCTCTACTCCTCCATACTCGCAATGCCATCTCACGGTGCCGTGTTGTTAATTCTATTAAACTGCCATCCTCACTTTTACCTTCAGATAAATTTTTAAGTATTTTTCTAATCACAGATATTATTGAATATAACCTGTGGAAAAAATCAATTCTTAATATTGAACAAAAAAGAAATCAATGCACAAAATTTTAAAAATTCTTTAATAGCAGTGCATAATTTCTTTAATTTACTTAAATAAAGATTTTTAATTTAAAAAAAATAGGTAATAAACTATTAGTTTAAATTTCTGAAGAAAAACTAAAAATTAATTTTTAGTTTTCCTATAGAACCTAAAGCTGATAGTTTATTACTTTTTTTAAATGTGAGAGTTCTATACAATTAAAAGTGCAACTAAAGATTTTTAATGTTCATAGTTCAAGAACGGGATAATAAAAAATGAGGCAATACATATTGCTAATGAACCAAATAGTATCAATTTTAAGAAAGATTCAAGAGACATTAATAAGTTATACGGAGCTATACTAAAAGATTTGTAAAATAAACCAAGTGACTGCTCTTAGTCTTAAGTTTTAACTGTTTCGACTATTTAGTCTTGAAAATATTTATTGCTACTGTGTCTTCTATTAACTTAATATAGTAAGAATTGTTATGCCTAGTCATAGTTATGATACTAAAAACCCGCATAACTTATATGAATTAACGTTTATATAGTATATATTCCTCTATGAAACAACCCTTAACATATTCTCAGGCAATGACTTTCTGAGTGATAATTTCAACGGGGAACCATCTCAATCCTCTGGTGACACTGTATAGTGTGAAGATGGATCTAAAATGAACTGTGGCTTTGGGAGTGGCATATATGAGGCTCATTCCAATCTCAAAACTTCATTTCCTTAAGGAAAGTATGCCACATTGTTTCAGACAGAAATGTTTGCTATTAATGCCTGTCTAATAGAAAATATTAAGAAGAATCCTAACCAGACTTCAACTCTTAAGTCAACTCTAAGCTTGTCTGGGAGTGCTAACAAAACCTTCTGACCTTGTCACTCAACAATGATGTAGCAATCAGGTGCCTGGTCATAAGAGCATTGAAGGTAATGAGCAAGCAAACATCCTTGCAAAAAAGGGGTCTGAGACCACTCCTGTGGGCCCTGAACCCATAGAACCTTAGCTAAAACTATAGCAAAAGGTGTAACTTGTTCTGTAGTTGGCTACATCATATCCAAAAATGATAATGTTTGATCGATTTGTCGATGAGTTATCATAGTGAATACAGAATAATTTTGCTTCAAAGTGACAGTTTTTAGTTTGTTTAAGTTGTATAAAATGAAAATATGGTTCATTTTTTTATTTGAAATTCTTTGTTAACTGTTTAAAATAAAGAGTAAACCAGTAGAAACTTATTTTTAGACCATTTATTTAGGCTTCAACAAACATTATTTGAAAGAATTTTTAATGTTTTGTATTCCTACCAAGATATTAACGAGAACATAATAAAAAAGACACATTTCGGTCCACTACGATCCCATTTGTGATACTGAAAAAGTTAAGGGACTTTTTTTCGAGGGGGGGGGGGGGGGTATCCCTATACATGTCCAAACAGATTTCCAAAATAAAAGTTTAACAATTTTAAACTTTGCAAAAAAAACACGTTCATTGACTAGAAATGAAGAATAAACAATAAATGTTTGAGAAGAGTAACAAATAAATACAAGGTAAACAAAAGTAAAGTTACCTGTCTAAAGCTAAGGAATGTCTCTTCAAATGAGCAGGTATGGTAGCAAGAAGTATCCTCATCTGGAACGGCACCATAGTGCCTGGTTTGCCCCCGTACAGCTCTGGATAAAATTGGAAATATAAATCCGGCCTATCTAGGTCCCACCAAGGGGCAGACTCAGCATCAGCTATCTGGTATGAACCAATTTTAACAAGAAGTGCTATTCTAGTGAACCATAGTTGTACCTAGGAAACAAAATTGACACAAACTTCCAAATAATGAACTAAACAACACCAAATACAAATTTATTAACACAGGCCATCCTAAAACCCTATTTTAAACATCTCTAAAACTCCGCTGTCCTCAAAAGTGGTAGAACCTCAAAGTAAGGAAGAAGTAGAGGTAATCTGTACATAAAACAAGATTCCAACCTAATTTTACCTTTGGAAATTTGTTAAAAATTGCTCACTGGGTCACAAAACACTATCCCAGTAAAAACACAGTTATCAGTTAATATAAAAATAGATAATAAACATTTTTACTTTTCCTAATAGGGATGTAAGGTTTGCATAAAAAATCTGAAACCAAGATTTCACCTAAATCATTACTTTAGGTGTTTTTAAGACCCCCTGAGTACCTTTTACCAGTTATCATCGTAGCTCACTGTGTCTTTATGCTAGAGAATTGGAACTTGGTACAAGCATCAATAGTTAGTTCTTGTTATGCTATCCGGGAAATAATTTTATGACGTCATTAATGAGTCAGCAAAAATTCATAAAACTAAGAAAAATGGTAGGTTATTTTAGAAACTGGCACACGTGTAGTCATATATGAATACAACAAATGTGCCAAGTTTTATTTCATTATTAGCATTACTTCAATTATTATCGAGTGACATGTATAATTTTTTAAGAATCAATAAAGAATCTAATTGAGTTGAAGTTTGGTACAAGTGAATCCATTTATGTAATAAATTAATATATTAAATTTCACTTCAATAAGGCTAGTATATCTATGGTTTTTGTAGGATCACTAATATTAATAGCATTCAACAAGGTCAGTACCTCGATGGGCAATGAAATGGATTTATTTTACTGTTTGAGGACAAGCAAATCGAACACAGGAAATAAATTAAATTCCAGTTCCCAAGATCAACTGGAATATAAATTAGGTGATTTTTATTTTCTGAACAACTTTCATTCCATTTTAATAGATTTTACTAGTGTTGAAAAATGGACATTTGATGAAAATAGTAGGTGGTTTGTAGGTCATTTCTATTATAGGAGCAAAAGAAATAAAATAAATACTAACAGAATGAGGTGTGTGCCTAGTAGGTTTGGGAAGAGTGTTGTTTCTCTGAGAAGTGTTAGAAGCTGGTCCATAGACAGCTAAAAGCCTTCCAGTCAAATTGATAGCTGCCCTAAAACACTCACTCTGTATTAGTTGTCTTAGGCCCCTCTCGTCTTTACTTACATCATCCACACCTAGAACCTGGTAACAACATAATCAAAATCATAATATGATAGATAACATCATCCAGTGTAATTTAGCCAGGAGATAGAAATGATATAACTTGTATTTGTCTGAGATCACTGATTTCACATGATTAAATGTAACTAATGAGAATTCTGGAGTTTGTGTAATATGGGGTACATTTACAGGCATCTTTAAATTAACCTGGAAAGTTGGTTAAATATTGGATTTTTCTTGTATGGTATAAATATTGGATTAAAAAGTTAAAAAAATATATATTTGATACTACCAAGTTTTGCAAAATATGAATACACAATATAAATTGTGGGTGGTACACATAGGAAATGTATTAAGCAAAATGTAATGCTAAATCTGGGAACTGTTTCATCATTCGACATTCATGGTTGGGTTGACATAAATCCATGCCCCACTCAGTTTCATTACATCTAACACATCAGGGTGCCAACAGAGCCAAAGAAATTCTGAGGAATATAATTTGAGGCACTTACCAGAGACAAGCGTTACTCTCTTTAGACTTATCATGCTTGGTAAGCAAAACGTCACAAAATTTTAAATTAAGGTAAGAGAGAGTTTAGGCTCTGTTGGCGCCCTCATGAGTTAGATGTAATGAAATAAAGTGGGACATGGCACTATACCGAGCCATCAATGATGTGACACATTATGCAACAGTTTCCAGATGTAGCATTGCATTTAGCTTGTTACGTTTCCTGGGTGTCTCTCACAATTTATCAAATAATTCTTGGCAAGGCTTAATTACTAGCTTGCTAGTAGTGAATAGCCTGTACACACTTCAACCGTAACCATTAAGATCAATCCAAAAATGGCCAAGTACCTCATTAAGTTAGATTCAAATTTTCCCTAAAATAGGACATTGGTAAATGAATGAAGGTCTTCTTTAAATGATCCAGTTTAAATTACAAAAACCAATTCCATTCTTAACAATTGCAATTGTTTCAATAGCATTCCCCTGGTCGCACTTTCAATCCTTAGTGTCTCAGAGTTTTTACCCACTACAAGGTTTACCTTTCTCTTGGATGCCTCGGCCTCTCCAAAATGATGTCTAAGAAGTTGAGTAACATTGTCAACTAAATCCTCTTCTTGCACTATTGTAGGCCTGGTGAGTAAGTCTTGGTCAGGTAGCGATGCTCCTGAAGGAGAGGTTGCCGCTAGTATAAGAGCACGCCTTGTTCTCTCGCAAGGTATCCAGGCTTCACGGCTTCTATCAGTCTCAGAACTCCATATACTGTCAGTGGCATCTTCAAATCCTTGTATGGCCGAAGGAAACGGGCCCTCGAAGCTCCCAAGACCTTCACTCCACTCACTTAATCCACTGTCACCTTCACTCCCACCTGCTATTACGTCGAAAAATGACTTGGCACTTTTATCTTCTTCCTGAGCAAATATTTTACAAACCACAGGTTCACCATTTTCCTCTAAGTTTAAACTTTTAGCAGCATTTACCACTTCGTCCATGGTTTCCGAAGCAGCTTCGAATAAATCTTGAGTAGAAGGACTAGCAATGATACTTGTCATCATAGCTGAACTACCTTCAGAAATATGATCGAAAAAACTAGAACCTGATTTATCTTCATTGGCAAAATATTGGTCCAACGAACCTGTTGGTGTTTTACTATTATCGTCCATAATAAAACTATTAACAACTTTAACAACTATTTCTTACTCAACAGATATCACCACACATTTTTACTAATTAGAAAAACTAACGATTAATTACTTCGTTCATTAATTAAAATGAACAAATAAAAATTGACAAATTTAAGTAATATTCATAACCTGACTTAACTAATGGTTAATTTAAGGTTTTCGCAGCAAATACAAAACAGAAGCCGCTGATCTTATTTTTAGGTTGTAATTTTTTTTACTATATTTACTTTAAAAAAATATAGTCACATAATAATTGATTAATTGTTTTTAATTTAAAAAATATAAAATTAAAGGATAAATGAGCTCTAAAGCTTCTAATTTTCTAATGTTTTATCTGTATAAAATTTAATGAAAAATAAAGATTTATTATTATTATTATTATTGAAATCTGAGAAGGCTTGACAAAGCGGCTTTACACTTGACTGAAAAATTAGTTTGGGTTTTACATCTTTATCTAGATATTTATAAAACTTCAGTAGGGTTACAAAACTAAAAGCGGACTTATGAATCCGCAGCACACCACAAGCGCTAAACACGTGTTTGTAGTAAAGTATTTTGTTCGGTTGTGAAGTTGAATAATTTTTAAGTTTTGTTTATTATATTGTGCTTATTCCTTTAATAATGGGAAAGCCTGGTAAGTTTTATGTTACTTTATGTTTTTTATAATTATTTTTTTGTTCAGTGCGTCAAAATGTTTATTTTATATGATAATTTATGTGTCCCATGAGTTGACAGGACCTCGTTGTGCCGGTTGTGTATTTTTGTTAATTTTTTGGCCACAGACTGGATTTTCTTAGTGCTTTAACTCTTGAGACCTACGATTTAAATATTTAGCTCTTTTATCTTGTTGCAGATTTATTAAGCGTGATGTGTTCACGTTTTCTGTCTAGCCTATGCTTCTTAGCATTCCTTTGCTTCCTATTACTAAGTTCATTTGTGGGGATTCGCAGGGAGTTCAACCCCCTTGGGACTTTAACTCCATTTGTTCACACGGTATTTTTTATCGTGAAAAATGAGTTTCAGGGTTGTATAGAGGGTTAAACTCCCTGACTAACTCTGCATCTGATGAAAGTATTATGTTTGCAAAATACAAGAATCTCTGCTTTTAGTACTTAGGTTGCAGGTAAAACCCTCAATGCTATTATAGCACAGGTGTTGGCTTTTGTAAGATTTAACTTTAACTAATAGTAAATAGGAACAACAAAATTCTGGGGGCTGGAAGAGACATTTAATTTTGGATACATCGAGAATATAGGTTTGTTGGGCACAGTGAAGTATACAGTATTAATAAAACACCCAACAAGTCTCTTCACATATACTATTTATTGACAGAGCCAGCTTTTAACTTTTCAATCATCATTAGTGCCTGGACAATATAAAATAACTACACCTAATAAAACTGCCTTTATGATAGAGGTCATTAAGGCGACAGTGTTTTTACTGACCCTTGACACCACAGAGGTCTTGGGTTTGCATCACAGGTTAGGCTCTCGGTCTATGTAACATTATTGTTCAAAAAAAGTATCGCCAAGTTTAGATTACACTTTGGGTGTAACCATTACTACTACCACTTGAGGGGGTTCCCGCAGGAACTATCCCTGATTAGGCGCAAGGCTCTATCGGGTATTAATTATAAAACACCAAATAAAAATATAAGATAAGGAAGGGAGTAAAAAATAAAAACATGGACAATGTCAAAATCTAAGTTAGTAAGGAGTCACTGGTTAGCTTTTATATAATAACAATGAAATATATTTATAACACATAAACTATTGTTATCACATGTGATAAGAGTGATTTCCCACCAGAATTTTATTTGACTCTATTTGGTCTTTTAGGAGTTAAAAGTGCAATTTAGAGGAAGATTCTTCTTATTTATTTGAAATTAACGGATCACACCATCCTTTTACATATAATAATTATAAAAAAGAAAAAGAATTTTAACTGAATAAATAATTTGTTAAAAGAAAATTCTTAGATTATGCTTGAGATATGTCAAAAAACACAGTGTTGTGCAATTTAGGGCAGTTGTACGACTTTAGAATGTCCGAACATAGTTCTTACTCCAAGTTACTCTAGTGTATACTAGACCATAAACCTGTTAGTACATAATTCAGTATTGGGTAAAGTTAAATTCTATGTAAAAATGTTACTTTTATAATATAAACAAATTTTAGCCTATTCTCTCAGTCTAGTGCCTAACTTTACTCGAGCCCCTGTGAACGCTTATCCCAGAAAGCTTATTTTAGATAATTATTGTTAATTGTTATACTACTCCCCCCCCCCGTCATACTTTTTTTGACAGGATTGCACTGTCACCAGTATGCCAAAATTAATTGGCCTAGTTGAGGCGATGTCATAGAGCTTTAAATGTTACGTTTAAAGCTTTAAAAAAGGGGGTACCGATACTATTACAGGTGTCGATCTTAGGTAAAATCAGTAGAAGGGGAGCCACTTGACCCATTTTTTTCCTATGCAAACTCTACATTACATCGACACATGTCATGGTTTAACGATGTCTCGACCCTATAAAACACACTTATCCGTGGTCTGAATTTTCTTTTCTTGTTTGTCTAGGCTTTTTAGTTTAGGTATCCCATAGAATCTGAAATATTTTTTCCTGGCAGGATTTTATGTTGTATTGACACTTGAATGTCTTGACACGATGTGACATTACACATGATGGCAAACAAATATTGCGACTACGGAAAAGTGTTGATGTTTTATAGTGTCAAGACTACGTGAGAACTTGCCACATATTTGTTGATGTTATGTAGTGTTAAGACTATCAAATGTCGAGACCCTGTTAAACCATGTCATGTGTCAATGACAAAAATGAGTCACATGACTCCTTGTACTGATTCTACGTAAAAAAATCTTTGTAACTCATTTTTGTTTATTTATATCGGTTTATATGTAACAATAACCATTTAGTGCTGCTCAGTTTTTACCACCTAATTTTTTCTCGCTACAAAAGTGTTGGCATTCCTCTATTAGATTAACCACTTATTTTCAATTTCTTTTCAGGTTTTGGAGGAGGTGGTGGCGGTGGAGGTAGAGGAGGCGGTGGGGGCAGAGGAGGAGGCGGAGGAAGAGGAGGTGGAGGAGGAAGATTCAGTGGTGGTGGTGGCGGCGGTGGATTTGGTGGAGGCAGAGGAGGAGGAAGGGGCGGAGGAAGAGGTGGATTTGGTGGTAGAGGAGGAGGAGGCAGAGGTGGGGGTGGTCGAGGAGGCAGGGGAGGGTTCGGTGGAAGAGGAGGTGGTGGTAGGGGAGGCGGCAGAGGTGGTAAGGGAGGTATGAAAGGAGGAAGCACTGTCATTATTGAACCTCACAGACATCCTGGTGTATTTGTAGCTAGGGGTAAAGAGGATGCTCTCGTCACTCTCAACCAGTTACCTGGTGAATCTGTCTATGGCGAGAAAAGAATCAGTGTTGAGGTAAACATCTCCATTTCTTGTTCTTGATTTAGCTTCAATTAGATTTGTGTATTATTCCAATAGCTAGACTAAACTACTGACTCCTTTGTTGCTCTTTCAGACTAAATTGTACTAGAGAAATTATAAGAAAGTTTACACTTTCTATTGTTTCTATCCAAATCTGAGGACTGTGTAGTTTCAGGTGAATAAACTCGCCTTTCCTGTAAATAATCTGCGGACAAGCTTATTACTCTTATATAATTTATTTGTTTTTACGGCAAATATTGCAATGTATTTTTCATGAATTTTAATTAATCCATATTCTTTATCTTTAATACATTGGTAGTTTTAATGTATGAAACATATTCTTTAAATTTTATCTTGACTCTGCAATGAAAAAAATTAACGCTTTGAATTTAAAAATCAATACTTGCTATTACTCTTACATTGAATTTTTAAACTTTATTTATTCCTTTGATTCAAGTATTTTATATTTATTTTGAGGGAATTTAAGCTCTCGCATTGCCCTCACTGAGTTCCATTGTATTGAATTGATTTCCATTTTTCTATAATAACCAATCTACCCTAGAATTAAAAACAATTAATATATTTTCAACCACAATATAATAGTATAAAAAAAGTATAAGTGTTATAATTAATAACTGTTAAACAGTTATATTTTTTATACTACTGTGTTTGACTGTATATTAATTGTTTTATTTCTTGTGTGTTTTTTTTATTAAACATCATGGTGAGTCTATATGACAGAATCTCAGAATGATCTAACCAATCTATATTGCTATGTTTAGAATGAGGGAAAGAAGATAGAATACCGAGTCTGGAATCCTTTTAGATCAAAATTAGCTGCTGCTATATTGGGTGGTGTGGATCAGATTCATATGCCTCCTGGTAGCAAGGTACGTTTCAGAATAATTCATATAACATGAATTGCTCTTATCAAAGGTGCCAAAAAATCAGTTTTATTGGTCCCCCGACCAAATGAAGGATGAAGGTGTGGTGCATTACTATCAGAACTTTTTGGTTTATAAAACCAAAAATGGTTGTTGGTTTATAAAACCATTTAAGCCATAAAAGTATCATCATTAATGGCGAAAAGTTAATTATTAATCAAGTTTCAATTTGATTTGTTTGAGTGTTTAAATGTTATTAATTTTCTTATATTACTTAGTTCAAAATTGAATGATTAAATTTGTTTTTATTCTTCTGTGTTGCTGTTTAAGAGTTCAAGTATATTTCTTTGTAAATTAGTTGTTGTTTACTATCATAGAAAATGTAAAAAAAGTAAATGATTTTTATTCCCATTTTTATAATTAAATTGTCTATTTGATGATTTTTGATTTTCCTTTGTTGTCTTTTGTTTTGTTTTTTGTTCTTTGTTTTGTTTTTATTTGTTTTTTTTTATTTTTTATTGTTTATTCTTTTTTGTTCTGCTTAAATTGGCAACTCATTTGTATGAGACCAATAGAGTCTCAGAACAAATATTGTATAAATAAATAAATATTCTTTTTTGTTTATTAAAATTTTTTGTTTTTGTTTTTTAGAGTTTGATTTTTGCTTCCCTTATATACTTATATATTGTTGAATTATTTGATGCTAGTAGAGTGTTATAGTTAAAAGGGTGTGTCGTTTTACATTTGTGTAGATTTTTAAACATGGTTGATCTCTGAATTGAGTACTTAGTACAATGCATAATTATATGTTCAAGGGTTTCAACTTCATGACTAGTAGTGCCAAAAGGCGAATCATGTTTCAAAAAACCATAAAGATAATAGTTGCAAATTCCATGGTTTGCTTTAAGACGAGTAATACTTACTACAGTAGCCCTGCTTACATTCTCTTTTTTATACCATGGAGCAAACTCGATGCTAGGGTGAAGTGACCTGTAGAAAGCCCCGCTTTCAAAACTAATATACCATTGTTTGAATTTCATATTTGCAGATCGATTGATTTAAATCTGTATAAGGAACTTCAATTAGTATCTATTAACCTGTTGATATCAGACATCTTATGTATAGTTTTCTATTAATAGTACAGAATATATTTTTGGTAATAGTTTTTTTTTGTGTGTTTTACAGGTATTATATCTTGGTGCTGCTAGCGGTACAACAGTGAGCCATGTTGCTGATATCGTCGGCCCAGAAGGTTTAGTTTATGCTGTTGAGTTTAGTTTACGATCTGGTAGAGATTTACTATCTGTAGCGTCACGCAGACCCAACATAGTACCTATTATTGAAGATGCCAGACACCCTCATAAATATAGGATGATTGTTAGTATGGTAGATACGATATTTGCCGATGTTGCCCAGCCTGACCAAGCTAGGATTGTTGCTATTAATGCTCAGCATTATCTCAAGAATGGTGGACATTTTGTTATCTCTATTAAGGTAAACTATGGTTTTGTTGTATATTTATATACATAAACTGAAATAATGCCTGTTTCTAAAACTGCATTAAATCCTAAGAGATTGAAATTCAATAACACTCTGAATCAGAAATTTTTCATCAAGTTGGACATATATCATCAATTTTTGTTAAAAACCCTTTTAGCAAAGGGTTCTTTAACACACTCACACACATGTATATAATATGTATATTTCACTAAAACAAAAAATAAATAGTTATGATTTCTTAAAAAAGAAATCAGCTAATTGGAAAAATTTAACTCGTTTCCGTATAAAATGTAAAATGTTTAAGCCAATTATTAATTTAAATTAAAATCGTGTTGTGATTTCTAAAAAGAATTGTTAAATAAATAAGATTAACTGTAATAAAATTATTTCATATACCTTTCTAGACAAGATATGAATTGCTAACTTAAAAAAAATTGATATTTCAAAACTATGCTTTTGGACATAGCTGCTTTACTTTAGTGGGTGTGCAAATTTCCCTTAAAATTTTGCAT
Organism: Microvelia longipes; assembly: GCA_018340805.1. Taxonomy (NCBI): domain Eukaryota; kingdom Metazoa; phylum Arthropoda; class Insecta; order Hemiptera; family Veliidae; genus Microvelia; species Microvelia longipes. The sequence goes on from JACMZG010001863.1 coordinate 7,792,407, forward strand.
TGTTTGTTTTTAGGCGTGTTGTATAGATTCCACTGCACCTCCGGAAGCTGTGTTTGCAGGTGAAGTGAAAAAACTTCAAGCTGAGAAATTCAAACCCCAGGAACAACTCACCCTAGAACCTTATGAAAGAGATCACGCTGTTGTAGTAGGAGTGTACAGACCTCCGCCCAAGAAAGCTTAAACCTTTGTAGTGATTTAAATTTGACTAATTTTATCCTAAGAGAACCAGTTTTTATAACTGAATGGAGATAATCTCATAAACTTTAGTATGAGGATGGCATGTAATCCAATCTTGGTCATGGGTTACAGTTAAGCAATATATTAACTGTATGTATTACTCTTTTGTTAATTACCATAAAAAAGGGTGCTGACTTGCATTCTTGATTCAAAAGCTAATAGTTTAAAAATCAAGACAGCACTTTTCTTCTGATTTCATTCTGCAGAATTTAAGGTCTGGTTTAATGTTTTGTACACCATCTAAATTTTACATGCTGCTTACTTGGTCAATTTAATAAAATTTAAAATAAAATGCTTTGAACATTCTTTTTACTTACTCTTTTATATTAAAACTTTTTATGCAGATTATTCAAACTATTATTCCCTTATATTTGGGGGGGGGGGGGGGGTGCATACACCTGTTTACCCCTGTGTGGATGCACATGCCCATGACCAATGGATTTAAAAAATGGCAATTACTTAACTAAGTATCAATACTTAGCTAAAGTACTAAGCCAGAGTAAGGTGAGGTATTATGATTTGCCTCAGTGTTTGAAAGTTATTTTTCTTTTAAATTTTTCTCAAATGGTACCTCTAATTTTATGTCGGTTAACTTATATAAACTAAATTTTGTAGTTTTTCTCAAAGGTGTTGTTGGTAATAACTCTGTACTATGTTATTGCTCTTAATAATTACTCGGCTGTTAATTAGTCTAAACCAGGTAAGGTGAGGACTAGAAAATTTTAATATTCAGTTGAAGGTAAAAATAATTAAGAATTTGTTGCCATTGAAAATATGCTTACAGTGTATCGTTAAGTTTAAAAATCCCCAAGGTCATAAGCATTTTGGGGATCGACCAATCAGAGAAGCCGCTGCCAACCCCTCTCTTGAAAGAGAAAAAAAAATTCCCTACTCCTATAACTCCTGTAGGGAAATAACCTCCTTCCCGGCATTCGTTCACTTCGTTTGTGGTTCTTCTTGTGTTTATTATTTCCCTTCACAATTCATTTTTTTCCACATTTGCATACTTCCTAAATAATAAAACTACACAAAAGAAATGTAGAAACATCGCCATGAAAACACGGGTAACATAACCTGATTTGTTTACAAAGTTTTTTCCCCGCTGCCTTTTTGTAGGGATTTTTTGTTTTTTAGAATCGGTGGTGCCTAAACTGAGCTGTCAAGATTTTTAAAGTAGTCGATACACTGTAGTTTGCATATCAAAAAGCATGCTAAGCGAAGCCAAGCATCTTCAGTGTTTTTATAAAAATAAAAAGAAACCTAATTTCGAGAACTATTCAGAAAACCAACTCCAGTAAAGATTAACACTGTTATAGTTTTAAAAGTTAAAGAAAATACTAACCACCAATAACTAATTAGTTAAGCATACTAATTAAAATTTTTAAAAAAAGTTTATTGATTGAGAATTAGAAATTGATTGAGATTTTTAACAAAGAAAGGTTTTTTTCATTTAAAATAGTGTTAAATTTTTTTGTATTGGTTATTTCTAGTGGTTTTCTAGGATACGGCATTTATTATAATGTTTTAGGCAAATGTAAGAGCTTGGCATTGCCAATCTAAATTTTATTACTTATTTAAAGTAGGTCTGAAGTCTTTATTATAGTCACCTTTGATGAATTTTAAATAGTTTTATCTGTTCAAACAAAAACTTAGGAATCTATTTGGAATTATAAATAAAAACTTTAAATTTTTCAATTTGTTTTATAAAACTTATGACAAGCACAGTTTAATTTGTATATAGAATTATTGAATGTTGAAATTTAATTGTAATAGAAGTAATTAGACATATTTCTTATTAGATTTTTATTTAAAAAAATGAGTTTTTTACTAATCACTTTTGTAATTTTTACAAAATTTGATATTTTGTTTTTCTCAATTTTCTTGTATAATTTTGGATTTTAGAATATTGCTAATGCAATACTTCCCTCTCCTCTTAGGAGGTAGGCAAGCAATGTGGAACATTTTGATTAAATTAAAAACAAACTCTTTGTTTAGGAGAGAAACTAGATTCAAATAAGCAGATGTGTTCTGTAAGACCCTGTTAATTATTGTATTTCGGCTACACTGTTAAATTATGCAATTCATTAATTTTTATATTTTATTGCATTTTTTATATTCTAGTTAAAGTTAATTTTTTATGTATTGTATATAAATATATATTTTTAAAACCAGATTTGTTTAGTTATTTTTATTTCATCACGAAATCTCTCCGGTTAAAATTCTTGTATATAAAACTGATAAAGTTAGATATAACTAATTAAAATTGTAAAAAAACAATATTTTTGTCACCATAGCTTGCACCATAGAGTAATATGGTAAACTAATTAGTAGCTTGCACAAGCCTGCAGATAACACTTATCTTATCTTCAGGGTTTTTTACAGACTAAATATTATGGGGTGCTGAATCTTTTTTGCAGCCGTTTTTGAGATTGACAAGTCTGGTGAACATCCTTTGAAATGCATGGATCTTTGTTCTACAATTTATATCTTGCTTAAATGTAGTGTTCATAAACAGTACATTTAAGATATAAATTCACCAGGCTTGCAGACCTACGCGCCAGAATTGTTTGGTTACTTAGTGTGCTCGTAACATTATTTTACTGAACCAAATTAAAATTTAATTTAAAAATATAAACCTCCTATTAAAACTTTACGTTCTCTCCAATACTTGAACTCAGGACTTCGTAATCAAGTATCTTGACTATTCACTTAAAGTATGAAGGCTCACATTAAGTACTAAGGGTGTAGTGTATTAAAAATGCAGAAGAAGTATATGAGTTACTTTTTTTTCTATTATAGATTTTTTAGTTTCATAAACTGGTTTTACAAAATTCTTAATCTAGATAAACAGTATCGACACCACCTTCATTTATTATTCTTTTAACAACCTTGAGTTTTTTTAACAATTTGGTCAACTTCAAAGTTTCATAATTCGATACAAAGTTATAAATAAGTAGATTTAAGTTTCATTCAATTCAGCTCAGACCTTTTTCCCAGAAAAAACTTGTAACCCTTAATTCAACCGATGTCTTAAAAATTTTGCTGATTCAGTAAACTATGTTAATGATTTCACAACAATCAGGCTTTCAATAGTTTTTGTGTCCTCCCCAAGGTTGGTTTTTATACTGAATTTAGTTAAACAATTTTAATCCCTTCGAAAGATATAGTCCAAGAGCCAGACGCAAAAAACGTGAACGTCTAGCCCCAAAGGTTTAACCCACTAGATCGACTTATTCTGGCTCCCTGATAATGAATCAGGTGGTCTGTTGTTTCAGATAAGAGAATTTTAGCCCCGGGGTCACTTTAAAGTCCGAAAAATGGCCCCAAATTCAGTTTTCGCCCAATAAGCTGTTCCTATTGTATTTATCAAAAAAGTTAAAGGGTTGTTTTTTAAAGTTTATTAAATTTGTGATAAATCCATTTTTTTAACCATCAAAATCGGTCCAGTAAAACCGGAGATACAAAAAAAACATCTAAAAAGCATACATTTTTGTCCAAAAACCTTAAAATGTAATGTTTTTCCATATTAACATGTTTAAGAATTAGGCCAGTGAATTAGGCAGATTTACAAATCATGCATATTCTGTTAAACTGCAGGTAATATAGAGTTGACACAATATAATTGTGCGAGAGACACCAAGGAAATGTAACAAGCAAAATGCAATGCTACATCTGGGAGCTGTTCCATCATTCGACATTCGTCATCATTGATGGCTCGACATAATGTCATGTCCCACTCTGTTTCGTTACGTCTAACTCATCAGGGCGACGACAGAGCCTGAACTCACTCTGACCTTCAATTAATTCCGAAGAATATAATGTGAAGTACTTACCGGAGACGAGCGGTGCTCTCTTACCGCCATCATGCATGGCAAGCAAAACATATATCATTTTGATACTACCGAGTTTTGCAAAACATGAATAGTTGACACAATATAATTGTGCGAGAGACACCTAGGAAATGTAACAAGCAAAATGCTACTTACTCTCTGGTAAGTACTTCACATTATATTCTTCGGAATTAATTGAAGGTCAGAGTGAGTTCAGGCTCTGTCGGCGCCTTGAGTTAGACGTAACGAAACAGAGTGGGACATGACATTATGTCGAGCCATCAATGATGACGAATGTCGAATGATGGAACAGTTCCCAGCTGTAGCATAGCATTTTGCTTGTTACATTTCCTAGGTGTCTCTCGCACAATTATATTGTGTCAACTATTCATGTTTTGCAAAACTCGGTAGTTCAAAATGATATAATATAGAGTTGTTCTAGAGAAAGAAGTCAGCACAGCTCTAATATGTGCTGAAAGATAGGTAAAAACTTGAATTTTAGAAAAAATACTCTTTTTTCAGCATTATATGTCGGTCATTAAGTCATCACATATTAGAGCTGTGCTGACTTCTCTCTCTAGAACAACTCTATATTACCTGTAGTTTAATAGAATATGCATGATTTTTAAGTCTGCCTAATTCTTAAACATGTTTATATGGAAAAACATGACATTTTAAGGTTTTTGGACAAAAATGTATGCTTTTAGATGTTTTTTCAGTAATCTTTCAACATTTGTATCTCCGATTTTGATAGTTAAAAAATGGATTTATCACAAATTTAATAAACTTTAAAAAACAACCCTTTAACTTTTTTGATAAATACAATAGGAACAGCGTTATTGGGCGAAAACTGAATTTGGGGCTATTTGTCAGAAAATTCCCTTATCTGAAACGGCAGACACCTGATTCATTATCAGGAGCCAGAATAAGTCGATCTAGTGGGTTAAACCTTTGGGGCTAGATGGTCACGTTATTTGCATCTGGCTCTTGGACTAATAGTGTTTACAATATTTGTTTAGTAATGTATATTATTGTCTCGCAAAACTTATCTTAGTAAAATTTCCTTTGGAAAAAATTCACTAATGGGATAGCTGTCTCTAGCTGCAAAAAATACATTTTATGAAACTTCTTGTGACACGCTATCTTTTGAACAGATAAATATTTTTTAATCAAATAAGATACAAAAATCAACCTTAGGAAAACACAAACCCGGTTTGCAAAGTCAGCAAATTGAAAAAATCATTAAAATTCAAGTTTATCATTTGTTGTTGCAAAAAAAAGGTATTTTTTCGTTTGTCTTATCAAATAAAACCAGTCCATTTGACCACTGTAAAAGACCTAAAAGTAAAAAAAACTGGTAAATTACCAGAAACAAAAATTACGGTTGCTGAAAAATAAATTTTAAATAGGGTGCTGAATTAAATAAAGCTGATATGACTAAAAAACTGTGGCCAATTACAGGAATCCCTAAAATGAGGCCGGTTAACAACATATTTCAAGTGGAGAGTTGTTTTCGATGTTTTTTGGGACCGAGTTAAATGAAAATGGTCTAAAGTTGATGCAAGCACTCAAAGCCAGGGTACCTAGGTTCAAATCCTGGAATAATAATCTTTTATTGTTTTATTTACCATATAAGTTTATAACTGCAAAATAATTCTGCTTTAATTTGCATTATTATTATGCTTGTGAATAACTTGAGCTGTTACCCAATAATCAAGCACTACTCGTAGCTCATTTATTCTGTATTGTTTAAAGATAAGCACTACCTGAGCTTTAAACTGGATCAAAAATCGTGAGCACTAACAATTATAAAGACATATTTTTGTAATACCAACAGTATAATCATGTCAGTTACCTTTGAAAATACAAAAAAAAGTTACGAGTAATGCTTAATAATTTAGTAACTGCTCGAGTTATAAAGCATAAGCAAGAAGCGGATTGTTAAGCACAGAAACACACATTCCAATTGAAATTTGCCCGGCATGTGGACCACTGCACCTGTATTAATTCATTATAAGGGAACTCTGAAATGAATTTCTGACACACTTTCGCTTTGCGACATTTCCCATTGGCTTATTTTCAAAGGATGTTCACTAAAAATAAAAAAAAGACCATTTATGAATACAACTGATATTTGTTTGTTTTCATAAATATTTTTAGGGCTTAACATATATGACCTCGGACAGTAAGGAAAAATAAGAAACATGAGTTTTATTAAAAAATTTATTTATATTCAATAATACTGACGTTGTTGACTAATTTGGCGTACTGTTTGATGTGTCTCTCCTGGAAATCGCTGACTCTCTTATAAATTGCTTGTAATAAATCTCTTAGTATACCTGATAAACAAATATTAAATGTGTGTTCATACTGCTATCATATGTAGGAGTGTCTTCAAGACATCTAGAAAGTGTTTAGTATCTCCTAATACCCAGGTTAGGTATGTTTAAATAGGGATTCAGCCTGTAGAATTATGAAGAAATTACCCATTTATTTTCCCAAGAAAAGATAAAATAATATATTAAGATTGTTTAAGCATAATTTAAAATAAGATTGACTGGGATAGTTGGCTAAGCAGGGCAAACCAAGAGGTAGGGCTCCCTCTTCTCAACCCTCTAGCACCACTGAACCCAATAGATATTGTGAAGAACATGCACAAAGATAAAATGAGAAATACATATATCTGTATGCCATTTGCACCTCTTAAAGAGTCCAATTGAGTTGAAACTAGTCTGAATTGATTTAGCATAGCAACATCCTTACATATATGACTCTTAGTTTAAGAGCCACTTCATAATTTTGATGACATCATAAGGTTGGATAATGTCGAACATTTTCCACCAACAAAAGACTATGTAACTTCCCAACATCTCCCCATATAATAATAATAATAATAAACCATTTATTGCTTATAAAATTACATTATACAGAATTTATAATAACAAATAAATTTCCCATGCAAATCAGCCATAGGCTGTGGTACTTCTCATAAGAAGTCTTGGAGAGGTTATTTTAAACATTTTAAATTATAATGTTTTATATTTAATTTTAGTTAAGTTTAATTTTTATTAATTAGTTTATTATCTCCCCATATGCCAAGTTTTAAGTTGTCAAGGGCTGTACGCAGGGTAGAAACTGACATAATATACTTAGTTGCTAAGATATTCTTCAAGTGCAGGAGGACAAGTAGATTAAACCACTCTAATCACTTCCGTTGTCCGAACAACCTTATAAGCGAAATAATCTTATACACACACTCACACATACATGAATGTATGCACCATTTTTTTTAAATATACCTAAGCTTGACTTCTAATTTATTGGGTCATAATAGGACATCAACATGTAGACCTGAAATATTAATACAATACTGACCTGCAGAAATATAAACTCCAGCTAATATAGAAGACAGTCTGATGAAGAAAGAAAGCAGGGGTTCATGTGCCTGCTTCACTTGAACTCTGAGTGAGCTGAAACTGTACTTGAAGAAAATGCCTGGCACTCCGTGAGAACCCTTGTCATGGTCTATGTCTCTGCAACGACAAAGAGCATGAATTTTGTCAGCATTAACAAATCTCACTTGAATATTGTAGACCCCCTAGTGAATTCACAAACGTATTTCAGGCTGTAAAATGTCCACAGGAGACAACAAAAGAAAGTTTCCTCTGGCATGATTAACACAAATGTTTGTTCAAGTCAGTAGGTTTTGTCCTTGAAAAAGGTTATTTTATCTCACACATTTTTAAATTGTGAATAATAAACAATTTTTTAATACATACAAAAGTCATCTGAATAAAATTAAACTAATGCTTATAATGAGATGAAACTTAGCACATATGTTAGTCTTACACCTAGATACATGCATGTCAAATCTCAATTCGATCACAAAATGTTTCCACGTTATATGATTTTTCAACATTTTATTGTTTAACCTTAATGACGTCATAAACAATTATATTCCAAATAGCACAACTACACCTAGACTGATTTGTGTACAAAGTTTCAACTCTCTAGCATATATACACTGAGAGCTACGATGATAACAGACATACAACTTTGTAAAAACCACTGAGGAGGCCTTAAATGCCTGAAACGGATAATTCTTGATACATCCCGGTTTTTGCATACACAATACTTTTTGCTATATACCTATGGTATAAATGAGGAAAGTAGATTTGTTTGTAGATTACCCTTCTCATAGGGGTTGTAAAGAGGTTGGGTGTCTGTAAATCAAGTGTGAGACACATTTGGACTTAGGCCTGTTTTCAAAATGCTTGAAGTTAAGGAAACCTCCCAAAAAAATCAGCTACCTAACAGGACACAACCTAAAACCCAGCAAACTTAATTTTCTTTTTTTGACAGTCCAACTAAAACCCTTTTAAAATGTTATAGAGATGCACAGTATAATGTAATAATAAGCTGTTTGACAATAAAATAAATATTAATTGAGAACCAAATTTTTCAAAAAGGTTTTTGTGTAAAAGTTCAACTATTTATAGCTTACCTTTCATTAGATTTAACACTGTACTGGTAAGTAGAGACTGAGGACATCAATGTCTCCACATCTGTACCGACTACTTCTATAAAATATTGGTGTAGAGTGCTACCTGCAATGTAAGGTTCATAAAATATATGTGTACGATTAATTGAATAATAATAGTTATTTATGCATCAAGAGACCAAAAAATGATATTATTTCTCTAAGCAGTTAGTTGATTCCTAAGGCAAAAGTCAAGGGAACCAAAGCATTTAACTCCAGAGGCAAAACCGAGAAATTTATGTGTTTAACTCCCGAGGCAAAGCTGAGGAAGTTATGATCATTAACTCCCAAGGTTAATGATTAATATTAAGGTTAATGACCTTAACTCTAAGGTTGTATTTAATTCTAATTCTTTTGGGTCAGCCCCCCCTAATAAATTTTGGGAGTGCTGCCCAAAAAAAATTAAAAAATGTTATTGCTCTAAACAACTTCTTTTGATTAAAAACAGATTTTAAGCCAAAAAAAAGATTTTTTGGTCAGGTCCTCCTTATACATTTCGAGGGTGCTGCCTCCAGGAAAGTTTTACAAAATCAATTGGTCTCATTTATGAATTTAAAGGATTCCACTCTCACCCAAAAATGAATATATAATTAGCTTTAACTCTAATAATAGGAAACAATTTTTATTCCCAAGTGAGAAAAAGTTACTTTTTACTCCCAAGTGATAAAAAAATTAACTTGTTCTCCCTTGGGAGTGAAAAGTGCTTTTTTACTCCCTATAAACTAGTCAATAAACTTCACATTATGCAACGTCAAGAGATAAACACCTTTAATAGAAATTAGTCAGTTCTACTTTATTAAGAAGAAATAAATTGGGTATCTCGTAACTTTTCCTCACCACATTGGATTTGCTACGCTCATCCTCAGAAAATAAAAATCTACAGATTTATAAATGTCTTCAGACTGGCTTCGCTTGTCCTCAGATAATAAATACATTAGTTTTATTCCCAGTGGTCACCCCTACAGGCACTGACCTCACTAGATGCTGCTTAACTTTTATGATGAAGCAAAACCCGTAGATGTACTTGCCGTATTAAAATGAAACTAAGAGTACTTATTTTTTACAAAGTAATATTTGTAATTAATTTTTATTCAAAAAATTACATATAAAGTCTTTAGTATTAGTGCTACCAACACTTTTAACAGTCTGATAAAAGCTTACTTTTATGAGTTATTTTCTCGTCGCCATGCAGTGGATAAATGATACCAGATGAACCTTCACCAAATGAGAAGTGTTGAATTCTGTGAGAAAAGTTGTACGATGAGGGTCTGTTAAAAGCTGAAATATGGACATGGCCGCCCCCACCAGGGAGGTGGAGAGGTTTCCCTGCTGTGATGTGAAGATTCCCTGCTACCTTGTTCAATATCAAAGTACCATAGATCCTACAAGCATCTGGCATTGTGTTAGGTATCTCACGACTAAACATACAACATGAAATTCATTAGAGTTTAATTATAGTACGTAATCAATACTAAGAAAATTATGTTTAAAATGGTTTTGGTACTTCATGAGATTAAATCAGGGGGATCCAGCTATAGCGATTTGGGTTGTTCCTTAGCAGCGCCGATTTCCCGAGGTAGAGGAGAAAATAGTAAGCTAGTAGTCGGTCAGGTAAGACTTGTATATTACTGGTGGGACAGTAATACACAATGTTTATTTAGTTTTTAGACACTTTTTATGACAATCTGTTTATTTCATAACTTTTTGTGCACGTTGGATTGAAAATTTTTCTTTTAGTTTTCCCTTTTGATGTTTTTTTTAATTTCCTTTTATTTTTCTAATTAAATACAATGAGGCATAAGAAAATGCTTTTACTATTAAATAAATAAAGTCTTCATTTCCATCATGAATAAAAAATTAACAATAGGATAATGTCAAATCAATAAATAAAATTAAAAATGTAGTAAGAAGACTTAAAATTTAAGTTTAAAATTCATCACTTTTATACAGTGGATTAGTGATGAGAATATCCTTGATCTCCTTTTTAAATTTGTTTATCTGCAAAATTTTAATACTGTCAGGTAATGCATTGTACATTTTGATACCAAGAACACTCTGTCCTACCTCACATTTGGTCAATCTATGTCTAGGAATCATCAGCTTATTTTTATTTCTGGAGTTATACTGGTGGTATTGACTATTTTGATTATTTATTCACATTAAATAAGAAATATTTTTAAGTGCCACAGAGTAACGAGTTTTTAGCACCGAGTCTGTAGTGTACAAATATTTCTATTAAAGGAAAATAAAACAGACAACTGTTTTGAAGAAACATAGAATTTAATTAGAAAAATTAAAAGGAATTTTAAAAAAAATATCAAAAGGGAAAAGTAAAAGAAACATTTTCAATCCTTTTATGGTTTTCAAAAAATTTCAATCCAAAATATGGTAAGCTGAGCCAATACAGCTTGAACAGCTGACATGTGCCAATTCCCAAAAGATCAAGAGAGAATTTGTTTTCAATTTTTACCACTATTTTGGGGGACCAGCACAAGTGGTACATCACAGGTTAAAGAAGACAGAAGTTAGCAATCCTGCAGTATAGGGTTATATTACCAATGCATTAGATGACCCCTTTATTTATTATTCATAAATCACAATACAGCAATTAACACAAATAATAAATGACAAAGTTAAATAAACTCAAAAACCTAAGGGGTCACCTAAACTAAAGAAGTGCAATGTTTTTAATAGCAATAAATGACTCAGCAACAAAATAAAATAAAAATTGTGTTTTACATCCAGGTGTTGTAATGCTAACAGTCCCAACAGTTTTTATTTATTTTTAAAGATGAAAGCTATAAGATGAATTTCATAGGCATGTCTATGCAAGACTGACAATTGTGCCAAGTTTCCTCTTATTTTCAGCATTAGTTTGTATGACATCAAGTTATGTACAAAGATTTTCTTTTTAAAAATGGTTCAAAATAAAAAAGTTAATCAATTGTATTGAAAATTGGAGAAAATTAATTCCTAGATACTGCAAAATTATTTACTTTTAAAACTAGCACCTAAACACCCAATTTTGTTGATTAAGTATTCATGAGTCAGTATTTAAAGAAAGTGTGTTTTACAGAAAATGTGTTTTACTCGATAAAAGAGTTTTTAAAATAAGTTATGAAGATGTTTTGTTTGCTTTTCATAATTGTTGACTTTTTCATAGTAAATAATTTGTTACTCGTGGAAATAAAATGTATTCTTATTCTTTAGGTTGGTGACTGCTGAACTATGACGTTCCCTTTTCATTTCCTGAGGGGAGCACAGCGACTCCATAGTATTAAGTCCATACTTTGGACAAAATCAATTGTGTGTATTAACTTCCACTTAGTAAAGATTATTGCAGTGTATCCAAACTTGTAAGAAAAAGTTTAAATGTACACAATAATCTTTTGTATTGGGGATAAAATACTTAATATGGTATCCAGTGGATCCCATTGATAAATTACAGTAAATCTTTTGTCTTGCTTTCATTAACAGTTTTTAGAGGGACAACTTTACTCAAAACTCACTAGAAATTACATAAAAGTAACAAAATCTATGCATCGTGCATCACTGAGAAAGAAACGAGATACGTGATCATATACAGTCAGATATGCAAAGGAGTCTAGTAAAAAGTGTAATTTAGCAAGGGAAAATAGCGATTACTTAATATTCTTTTGCCAAATAACAAATCCCGTATGTTTGTCGATGATATACTATGTACAAATTTTGTTATGTATAATTTCTAGTGAGTTTTGAGTAAAGTTATCCCTCTAAAAATTGTGAATGGAAGCAAGACAAAGGTAATATAAAAGGTTTTACTGTAATTAATCAATGGTGTCCACTGGGTATCATATTAAGTATCTTACCAGAGTCACCCGTGGTGTAGTGGTTAAGGTACGCAGCCAATATACAGAATGAATGGACTTTAGTCATGGGTTCAATCCCAGCACAGGCCTCTAGGATTTTAATGAGAGGGATAAAAATTCTGCGTACCACGTCCTTCAGAAGGGACGTAAAGCCGGTGGTCTCGAGCCTGTGCGTAGTCAGGTACTCGTTAAAGATCCCTTATCCTAAATGAAACTGAGTATAGGCAAAATTTAGGACCCTCATTGTAGATTCATTATAATACTATACTGTTTCTGCCTTGTAGTTTAAAGTGTGTGGAGGTTCGGTTTAACAGTGAGAGCACGTGTTGTTCCCAGTTTTCACTAGACTATAAGTCATTGAAAATATGTATGATTGCTTGAAAAAACATGAGAGGAACCATAGAAATTCACGGCTCTTCTGTCTGGATTAGATAAAATATACCTACACTTGAAATTAAAAGGAGTAGAACACTATCTTAGGGAGCTGGCAAAAAGGGCCCAACCATGTGGCCCACTTGCCTGGTAGTTACTACCACTACCCCAAATTACTACTACTACTAAGTATCTTACCATATTGGATAAAATCGTAATTAACGGTATTTAGTTTTTTAAATGCCGTAAAACCCTATTTAGTATTTTACCATATTTATCGTATTATTATGCAATAAAAAGTTATTCTGAATTTTAAGAAGTATTAATACCGTTTAGGTAAAGCAGTATTAAGAAAGGACTGTCCAGATTTCCATAGTAACTGATGTATGGCGTGAAACTCTTCTCTCAAATAAGCATTAAGATTACGCTTATCATTGAAACTCTGCTGCTGTTCGGGGCTGAGTTGAAACCAAGTATCCTCTTCCTCCAGAGTGCCAAACGTAAAAACATTTTGTTCCGTCGAGTCCAACACATCCGTGCCCACACCTGGAAACACAATGTACACATTGGTCATACACAGATGTTTCTCAACATAATTATAATACAATTGAACAGTAAGAAAAGATATTAACGGGGAGGAGGGAAATGTACACACATGCATTGTTCTTAGTTTTGTGTTACATTTTTATTTAATGTTATATAAGACATTTATATTTTTGTAAAATGACTCAACCTGTGAATAATAAATAAATAATTAGTCAATAAGAAGTCAATAAACAATTAAAAAATTGTAATCTTTTAACCCTTAATGGACCGGCAAAATTATTACCGAAAAGGTTAAAAAGAGACCTCAGGCATCATGGCCCCTCCGTGACCTCGGTGCTCTGCGCCTTGTCCCCTGTAAGGCACCAGTGCTAGGGGCCACTTGATGTTTTTGCCTTACATCAGTTTGTAATATTACACGTTTACATTGCATATTGCCACAAATTTATTAGTAAAAAAAACATGATTTGTTTACATTTGGTTATATATGACAGTCAATAAAATTTGAATTAATACTAATCATAATAAATTTTAACTTCATTTTTGGGTTTACCGTACCTCGAACACAATTTTTTAATGATTTGTGATTTTCCAATAAAAAAATTAAGTCATTATTGTGGATTAATGACATCATAAAAAAATATATAGCACAACCAGAACTAAGGATTGATTTACACCACATTTTAACTCTCTGCCATAAATACACAGGGAGAAATGATGATAATAGACACACGCAGTTTTTCAAAAAGACAGTTTTTTGCAAACAAAATACTTTTCCTATATACCAATGGCATAAATGAAGAAAAGTAAAAAACTAAGTATATAAAAAAACTATAATTATCAAAATCTTTGTTTATGTTGGCTCGTCTTTAAATCTCACTGGTGGGTGGAATTATGCATTCTATGAATTTGTCTATTTTTTTAATTTAACAATGGATTTTAGAGGCATTACCTCTCGGAACATGAATTACCAGGCTCCTCCCATACAAAATTGGTGGGAACTTAAGGACTTCACTAATTTCGCTCACCTCTTTGGAGAGGAGGATCTGTGATGACAATTTTTATTGCTCCAAACAACTACTTTTTACCTAAAATAAATTTTGAGGTCCCTCCACAAATTTTTTTGGGGGGTCCCTCATAAGTAATTAATTGGTCCCTTTTATAAATTCAGAGAATACTATTCCCAAAAAAATGGATACCGTTGGCTCTCACCCCAATAACAGGAAAAACTATTACTCCCAAAGGTGAAAAAGTTATTTTTACTTCCAAGGGATTGAAAAGTATTTTTTTTTTCTCTATTGGGAGTGAAAAGTGCTTCTTTACTCCCTAAAAACTAGCCAATGAACTTCACATTATACACTCTCTGGAGATAAAATATTTTGTAAGCTAGCCAGAGGATTAAATATAAGCTCACTGTTTAAATCTGCATGATTTAGAAATTAAATAAAACAAAGCAAAGATAACAACAAAACCATACTTACTGTGACAAGGCATAGCAACAGTTAAATCTACGTTTAATTTTAATTTATCATTAAAATTTGTATCAGGAATAAATTTAAATGTAAGATGACTCTCAAAATATGTTTTGATTTCTGATAATAAAATCCATACTATAGTAGTAAAAGCTATCAATGAAACTGAAACAAAAGTTAACATTAAATAAAATATTTTTTTAGATAAACTATGTGAAAAAAATGTATACTATAATAAGCATATATAGCTATGAGTTCATCCTCTCCTTTCAATTAGAAGGAGAGTCAGCCAAGAGGACATTCAATTTTCATTGAATTTGTGACAGCAGCTTTCAGGGTTAAACCTTGACTTAAGAAAAACTGAGCTTTAACAGATATATAATCCAAATTCAAAATCAAAGACTATCAATAATGTATTTGTTATAGAGCGACTTGGTCATACAACTCAGAAACCTCATTAATCAACACTATATCTAGTTTGCCATAGTCTAGAAGATTGTAATCTGTACATCAACTTTAAGGGTTACCAGAACCTTTGTCCAATGAGAAATGTTTTACAAGAAAACATAAACAGCTTACATCAACACTTGAATTTTATTTGAGAATCCAAATTAGGTAAAGAAGTGTCATTTTTGAAAGTTGAAGACAAAAGAGAGTTTAACTCGGTATCAGTGACATGGTCTTAAATTGCAAGGCAGGACTAAAAACAGTATCAATGCAAGTAGCCTGAAACCCCTCATGAATCATTCTAGGGTGGTGATTTCCCATGGTGTTGTTCCTGCATAGAGTAGCCTCCTCCCTACTTTCAACTTCCTTCTCTTCAAACAAATATTCGTCAGTAAAAATCGTATCAGTCTCATCTAGTTCCGAGAGATTTTGTTTATAGTAAAGCACTTTAATGGGGGATGGAAGGAGGAGATGAAGTCTACACACTCTATAAGGTTCCTGTGTAAATAAAAGGGGACACCATATCATTTGTTTTATTTTAGAATGTGAGCTCACAGCTATCTTATTTGTCAGAACAGATAAATTTTATTCATTTTTAAGAAATAATAGCATAAACATTAAATAATTTTTATATGATTACAGAAACATTTGACAGAGTGGTGTTTTGCCTTGAACTCTTTTCATCTGGAAGATAATATGAAGCTATTGATGCAGACTGCAAAAGAATGGTTCCTAGTTAATAGACACTTACCTTAAATGAAGACAAAACTCAACAACTTACCTTCTCCCTTAGAGGAGAACAAAATAGTGCAACTATCAATATACTCGGACTCACATGGGACTCCCACCTTCGATGGGATAAGCACATAGAGCTCTTGTCTAAATCGCTTTCTCTAGTTTTGTACATGATGAGGAGTCTAAAGGATAAACTGAGCAAAGAAAATCTTAAAATGACTTAGTATGCATACTTCCACTCTTGCATCCCCTATTGTATTAGATTATGGTGTGGAGCATCTAAAGCCACACAAATTTTCCTCGTTCAGAAGAGAGCTATTAGAATTATAACCAGTATAAGCTGTAGAACATCATGTACAGGTAGTTTTAAAGATCTTGAAATACTGACACTGCCATCTATATTCATACTCAACCTCTTAATATATGCTAAAACTAACTACAATAGTATTCAAGATAAAGACCACCACTACAACACCAGGAACTGCAACAAACTTAACTTACCTCAACAGAGGCTCACCTTAACCAACAACTCAACCTATTATCTGGCCAGGAAATGCATCAACCATCTACCTATATTGTACACTGCACTTCCAGATGACTCATTCAAGCTCAAACTCAAAAAGCTTTTATCGCGAAAAGCATATTACTCAATAGACAACTTCCTAGAGGATCAGCCATATTTTTTCTTTTGTTTTAAGTATTGATGTCGTTAGACAATTCTAAATTGGTACAGCGTGAACTATTATTATTATCATTATTATTCAGGTGCGCATGTGCAAAAAAGGTATCCTAGATCGCATTTTGCTCGTTCCTGTGTTTTTTGAGAGTAGTAAAATTCCTCTTTTCCTCCCCCCCCCCCTCAAAATTATTTTAGTTTTTAAGGTAAAAAAGCAGAGGCTCTTGCACAATGCTTTGGGGGACTCTAAATGAAATAGGCGTGAGAGTAGAGGTCGTGGGAGTTAAGAAATGAATTCCAAAAATCCAAGCTAAGATATACAGGTGGTAGTTTTCAAACTACTACTATAATAATTTGAAATCTGTAATCCGAAACTGTTGTTTAAAACTCTATTATCTAATATCCTTCCCTAACATTTTTAAAATTAAACTAGTCATTTTGAGAGGGGTGAAAGGAGAAGTCTACTCACCCAATAGGGTTCCTCCCACCTCCTCAAAGTGACCTTAATTTAAACAAATAACTAATTACCAAATCCACCAATCCAAGAACTATCAAAATGATCCTCAGTAGTATTTTTTGTCTTTGGAAAAGTGTCCAGCTCTCGGACGAAATCAGCTCCATAAAAACTACTCTTCTTTCTTTGCCTCAATACACTCATATTAAAATCTAAAATAATTTGCACAAAATATCACAGTAATAAAATTTAAAAATTAAATTTACGGATTAAATAAATTTGTTTACAACCTGCGAAGGAAGGTTACAATTTAAATTGGTTAAAATTAAAACGATTCAAAATTCATTTTTAATTCATTTGATGGACCGCTTTTGCAAAGGGTCTATTTTTATTGCAGCTTTATTCCTACAGGGACTGGAAAGCGGCTTTTATCAATTATCCACGTATGTATTTTTTCAAAAATAACCTTACTTTCTAATAACCTCAATCAACTTTTTATTTTTCGCATGCCGTTTGGTTTGATACGAATGATTTGAATTTTAAACTCTCATTTGATTGTTTTAAGGTCATATTTCTATTAGATCTATTTAATGGGTTTATAGAATTTAAATTGGGTTTCAATATATTTTTTGGGAGTGTTAATAGTGCTAAATTATGTCGGAACATAGCAATAACGTTATAAGAATCGGTTCACGTAAAAGTGAGGTAAGAATTGGTTTTTAATTTTATATATTCTATTTAAATTATTCAGTTATATATTGTAGGATTTTATTGGGATTCCTTTCGTCACAGTTTCAATTTTACGACGATAGTAGTTATGCTTTGCGTCAAAGACTGTGTAATATGATTGAAAGTAATTTTTTGTCAAGGGCTCCTAATTGTAACTTCATTACTTTCTCTTCTTCACCCTTTACTATTTGGTTGAAGCTAGGCTCCGTGGTGCGGCATAATAACATTGTGAAAAATATTATACAGTAGATTGAGGAAAGTGAGACCAATATTTGCTTCAGGGCTGACCAGGAAAAGTTTTCTTTTGTTTATAGTAAATTCATTTTGAGAGGGGTGAAAGGGAAAGTCTACTCACTCTATAGGGTTCCTGTGTAAATAAAATAGGACCCCTTATCTTATGTTTTTATTTTATAAGGTGTGCTCACAGCTGTTTTTATCTGTCAGAATTGCTAAATTCCATTCATTTTTAAAAAAATAATCAAGCTGATAGAGAAATTTTCGTATTTTTAATAGAAGTTTACTGAAAAGCAAGTAGAAATTAGAAATAGAAGAAGAAATTTACTGAATAGCACAATTAAACATTTAGATTGACTTTCCTACCAAGTTTAAAAGTCTCTCTACCATAAATGTTCCAAGAGCTACTATAGTAAGGCACACTCACATATACAGACAGACAACTTTGTAAAACTACTTCGGAGGTAAATCTCGGTTTCAGATGTTCAGTGCAAGCATAATACTTTCACTGTTTGCCTACCTTTAAAATGCATATGGTATAAATGAAAAAAAGTAAAAATTATGCAAAAAAAGTTTAACTTTTTTAATAAAAATTAACCCGAAGACTGAGGCTTGAACCCACAATCTCATGTAGTAGAAGCGAAAGTGTATCCACAACACTATCAAGGCTTATGTATTTGTTCCTAATAAAAATGTAATGTAAACAACTACTTAATTATAAAATGTGTTAATTTCAGTAAAATGGTAAGTAAAAATTAATTATTTCTACGTAAATGAATCAATCTTATGTTAGTAAATAATCACAGAAATTTTTGGCCAAATCTTTTGCTTATTCTGTTCACAATTGGTAATTATTCATAATTTTCAATGTAAATCGCCTCTATTGATTCCTGCTATGACGTCACGCCATTCATCAAAAAGTCAGGTTATAACCTCTGATTGTTTTTGGTTTGTTTACATCGAATTGAATCACCTTATAAATGTCTATTATTATGAGAAATAAAAACATAAACATTAATTTGTGAATGATTTCACAAAAATTTGACAGAAAAAAAGGTTTGCTCGATAGTGTTTTGTTTGAAACCGTATTTTTCGAGAGTGAGTAGACTTCCCCTTCTCCTTCAACCCCCTCTGTCAAAATGATTTTAGTTCATAGGAAATGTGATGTGTTTGCTCTGAGAATTCTATTTTGTATAACTATTCTCTTTCAGTTTATTAATCTTAGTTATCTGACATTGTTATTTCAACCTTATTTATTACGGAATTAACTCTAAAAATAATATTATCTAAACAATTTTATTATTTATACCATTTAATCTTATTGTCAATAATTTTAATATTTTGTATCAAACATCTAAATGTATTCTTTGTGTTATCAATATTTACTTTATTAAGAGACAGATAGTATCTTATTGGGACCATTGATGTTTTATCAATCAAGTTGCTGATTTTGGTTGTAAATTGATTTCCCCTTTATTTCTTATGAAACTTTAAGAAGGGGAAAAAAGTTTTTTAAACCCTGTTAAAAAATGATTTTAACTGTATGCATAACTTTTGTGGTGTTTATAAGTGTACACATATGTGTGTATTGTATATAAACCTGACAATATATGATTTTTTTGTCTAAAAAAAGAAAAAAATATATTGTGTAAATTGTATTTTCTTTTAGTTCAAAAATAAAAATGTTAGTTTCTTGAATATCTTTGGAATTAGTAGGCCTAGCAAATTGATCTCCTCTTCTCCCTCTCCACTTTCATCTCCTTAACAATCTTATATGAGTCATTTTCTGATGAAAATTCGCCTGTTTATCTTATGCTTAGTCATTATCTCTACTCTTAATTATCTGTCATTCATAGAGTAATATAGTAAACTATATTACTATATCAACTATAAACTACCTGAAATGAGCAATTGTGAGCAGGCTTAGCTTTTTAAATTGACCACCTCAGTTTCTCCACCTCTAGCTCTAGATGGAAATTTCACTTAAAGCTTCATTGCATTAAATTATTATTTCTTAATTTCCTAAGGTTAAAATTATTTAAAGGGATTTTTCACAATGTAAAAAAATGTATTTTAGTTATTTTATATGTTAAATTTTACCCTTAATATGTCTCCATAATATAACCCATCTTGATAACTATCAAAAACAGACATCAACCTGGGATGTATTAAATATAATATTTGTATTCGTTGCTATTGACAACTACAACAAATTCACTATCTAAAAGTCTTTATCGTGTTCTCTATTTGTTTATTAGACGAAGATGCTGAAAAGCAGCAAAGAAAAAAATGGATCACTTTAAAGACGTTTTTTTTTTTAAATTAATTTTTCAAAAATAATTCAATACAATTAATTAAACTTAGTTCATAAAATATATAACGTAAATAACAGAATGAATAAACTTTAAAATAATGATATAAATTCTCTCTTTATTGATAATTATTATCTTTATATTACAACTTAACTCGCTAGTTATCCTATTATCTCAATTAAATCTTCTAAGCTACTAAAAATTGAATAAAAGATAAAAAGAATGTTAATTAATTTGTTGAACAATATCTTGTTTGCATTGTTATTAAAATAAATAGACGTCACTGTTTAAAACTGATAACAGCAGTGATAAAGACTCTGGGTAAAAGGCAGCATTCGGTGAGGCAGTTCATCCAACTAGCTTATGTTTTTGGACTACCTGAAACGGGGGAATTTCACCACACTGAGCCCCCCCCCCACCCCTTACTAGTATACATTTTTTATCACTTTTGGCTGAACTGGTTTTAACTAACCACATCTGTGGTTAGGATTCTTGAGATATTTAAACATAGTATGGGTCAAGGAGCAGCCTGTGTTCTTTATCATTATTGATAACTGAAACAGGGAAGCTTAGTTGAATATTTGGCATTTTCTCTTTTTAATATTCAATCTAATTATTTTATTGATATAATTTTGTTTGCAGCTTGCTTTGATTCAAACTAACCATGTAATGGATTCCCTTCAAAGAAATCTATTCCGGATAAACATTTTGAATATATCACCATGTCCACTTAGGAGATGAAGTGCTTGACAGACCCCTGCCTAAGATCGGAGAGAAAAGTCCTATTTACAAAAGATTGGAAATTAGCTGGTCGAGGGGAAAGTCGATGTGTCTGTTCACTCAACTGAAGACATGCCCACCGTCCTCCTCTGCCTCGCTATTGGTGCCATCACTAAGTAAATATTTACATTTAATGTTTTATATTTACGATGATATGATCCTTTCATTATGTATTAGTCAAATTTATTAGTATCTCTTTCCCCTATTTTTTTTAAAGGACAGGGAGTCAGTGGGACTTTCATATTTAAGGGTCTCAATAAAAGTCTATCTGGAGTATAGTTCTTAAGCATGCTAGATAGTAAAGCGACTTTGCAACAAATAGAAGTCATCGCTACTAGGATGAGCTTCTTAGTTACGGTACTAACGGTGGAAGTAATTATTTTTCTTTTGAGTTTAGATGTATTGCCTTTGTGACCTAATGCAGATTCAATGTAACATCTTTATAATTTCGAAAGAAAAATAATTCTTTCTCACAGTCACTGCCAAATGCATTTGATGAATATTTGTGGATAGACCTTTAGTTGAACTCTTATCATATTTTAACTCAGCGATGTCAGAATTCACTAATGTGTTATTCAATTATATTTATATTTCAAATCATATCTTGCTTAAGTTTTGGGTGTATGCTTCATAATCTGAGGAGCATTATAGTACAACACATGGCTAAAATCAGTTGACAGCGCTAGAAAATAGTGTTGAGGAACCAATGAGGTTGGTCCAATTTGAAATTGTGGGCATGGTTTAGCATCCAGGTATTAAATAAAAATTATAAATAAAATATTTATTATTTGCAATAGTATACAAAAATAGTACAATAGCTTGAGGTATATAGTATTTTAACTAATACATCAAATACATTAGAATACACTTAAACAATGATGACGTATTATTTATTTAATTAACTTCTCTGATAATAATAAATGGGTCTTTTTGTGAGCATTCTTTGCATTTTGATTTAAAAAAATTTATTTCAGCAATGTCTTTTATGTCTTGTCGGGTAAAGAGCTTTGTCACACTTACCCTGAGTTATCTGAACTAAATTTTATTTTTGAAGTTTATTGTTGTGTTTATTCTTAAAAATTTTTATTTCTGGTATTACTAGTCGGTTGCTTATCTCATTTTTTTTGTATAATTGCTCATTCCATTTTTATAACCTGATTGGCTCCTGTAGCAATTTCCTATAGCATTATTTTCCCACACTGTTAACTGATTTTAGCCGTGTGTTACACTACAGTACTCAATAATCATTTTTTGCATATTTTTCCGAGGAAATGCACTAAAATGTTTTAAAAATTGCACATTTTTAAGACCAAAAATGTTCTAGTTCCGTACTCGTCAAGTATATTAGATTTTCTGAGGGTTCTGTTCGCCTCTTTCTATTTATAATAAAATTAGGTAAGTTTTATTTTAAAAATAACAATTGTTTTTTTATAAATTAAGAAATCCTTAGCTTTATTTGTTTAAGGCGACACATCATATCATTCATTTATGAGTATAATGCCACCTCAACTAAGTTTGGCCTTGTTGGTTGCACTGCATTCCCACCAGAAATTATTTGTGGACTGCAATCAGACATCTCCCACAATTCATACGCCATAAAAACTACTTGACAGAATTTAATTATTGACTATTTATCTGGTTGTTTAAATAATAAAAAATACAGCAATCAAACGAATTTCCTTTTATTTTGCCAATAGTATACAAAAATACTACAATCAGCTTAGAAGGTCATATATAGTTTAATAAAATACAATCAACTAATTAGTTACCACTAACAATGATGACATAATTATTTATTTTAATTAAAAAACTTCTGATAAATTATAAATGGTTTTTTGACTGCATGAGAATCTTTGCATTATTGATTTAAAACATTTTATTCAGCAATGTATTTTAATATTTTGTGGTACAATGAGTTGTCACATAACTACCCTGCTATAATCTGAACTAAATTTTATATCTTGCAGTTTCTCATGCTCTGCTTATTCTGAGATAGAAATTTTATGTCTGGTATCTATAGTCCGGATGCTCTTCATTCACATTTTTTGGCTATAGATTGCCCAAATTTTTCTTTACTGAAGCTTGTTTTCAGTATATATATGGCTTGGTATTGTCATAAATTTAACACTTTCCGAATCTAAGCCCATGGACGGATTTTCTCGGTGGTATATTCGCCCTATCGCAATCTAAAGCTATTTTGTTCTTGATATTAAAGATTTACAGCTGTCACCAACCGAGCATTGCACCCAGAGCTCAACACATACAACTCTTGACTGACAAGTCTACTAAACATGTAGAAGCCATTTTCGTTAAACATTTTTTAAGCCCCTGATCTATCTGCTAGTCTGAGTTTAATTCTTCTTGATTTTAGTTTCTTCAATTTGATCACCCAGCTAATTGTATAGATCTATTATTAACTCCTATATTTAGTATTACATTCAGCCGATATTACTCGTCAATTTACTATATTAAATTTAATTTACTATTTGACTCCTGTTCCTCTTACCCTATTTATACTCGAATAAATTCTGTTTTCAGTTCATTTAAGCTTTAATATACTTCTAGCCTCTTAATCCACCTTGCCTCCAGTGTGTTTAAGCAGCATACATTAGCGGTTTTTTCCATATGTCATCATTTGAACAACAACATAGTTCATATTCTGCAATGAATATTTTATTGACTTATGCGCCTTTTAAGGTCATTAATACTATTATTCAGAACACACAAAGGGTCAAGTATAGAACTTGTGGTTACTCCTTAACCAACTATTTTCGGTTCAGACTTATCTTCTCCTTTCATTTTTAAATTCAACAAAACTGAGTCCTATTTTCAAATAAGAACTTTTATTAGTTCCATGCCAGTACCTGTTATACATAGTTGTCTTAGTTTTTTCCAGCGTAATTGCATGATCACAGTCACACAGCTCGGAATACAATCAAAAGCTATTGCCACCAAATTTTTTCACCTATTACTCTAAATTATCATAACAAGTTACGTTAACAGATTATTTAATCGCCTTGATATTGTTTGATCTTGATTTTCTAACCCATACTTGCTCATCAACTAAATCACCAAATTTACTTTAAAAACTAAATTAAATAACGTCATGTCATTGCCCTTTCAAAATTTATAGACAACTATTGGAGACTTCGAGACAGACCTATAATTTTCAATTAATTTGGAGAATTCCCTTTCTGTTTAATAATAGGACTTAACTTTAGAAAATTTAAGCTATTTCAGGCAAAAAAACAACCCGTCCTCTTAATTTTAGTTACACTTATAGTTTATAGGTCTTACAACTACTTCTGCTATCATATTTAATTATTTTCATTATATTAAGTAAATACTACGGTCATTTAGAGTTAGAATTTTTACGTTTTTACTCTATTTTATAAATTTACGCTTTCACGGTAAACTTTTTAAGAAAAAATAGAGATTTTCACCATGCTCTATACTGTAACACTAATAATCGTTAATTTCTTCGAACCTTCGCTACAGAGTCAAGGTACCCCTGGTAAGTTATTACATGGTTATTAAAAGCATCCAGTACTGTTTTTGCTATCCCTTATTATTTTTTCATCTTAACTTTATCTTTGAATTTTATTATTTTTGTCAATTACTAACATTCTACCACTTTATGTTCGTTTACTATTTTCAAAGTTCCTATTATGTATTATTTGTATTCCTATTCTCATCTATTTTTCCTAAACTACTTCTTATTGGATATTTAATGAAGTTTCGTTATATATAAAGCTTTGATATTTTTTACTAACTAATTGGAACTCATATCCTTGTCAAGTTTACTTATTCCGCGTGCTAAAACCCTTAGCATTATCCCCGACTACAATTCAACCTGCCGTCACATCTTTTATTACTTCTTAGCTTTCTTAATTTTTGATTATCTTCACAGGCATCAGATAATGTTTTTATATCCTACTATCTTACCTATGGAAAAAATCATACATTTCATTGGACCTCCAGGTCCTATCGTGCCGAAGCTTTTATTATGTTCATCCCATGTTTCATTATCTAAAGCAATAGACAGATTTTCTCATAGATTTTCTGTCAGAAATATTATTCTGATCTCAATAATTTGTTCTTTACTTTTTGTTTAACTTTTTTAGTTTGACTCTTTAGTAGACATATAGCACAGTGATCAGATAATCTAAAGCTTCTTCTAATTACCTCTTATTTATATTTTTCTATTTGTTTTCCAGAAGAGAAGATCCAGATCATGCTGTTTACTATTGCATCCCAAAGCACAGAGGACGACCTCTGGCATCTTTACTAAAAATATGTCTTATTAGCGTTTGTACCTTATAACTTCAATCTTCTAAATAATTATTATATTTTCGGCTCAGTAAAGAAGTGTAACTGTAATGGATTATNATCTAAATAATTATTTATTTCGGCTCATAAAGAAGTGTAAATGGATTATTTTTTTTATTTTTTTTATTTTTTTTTAGATAGAACCCTATCTAAAAAGCATGTTATTTTATCAAAATCCATTTAAAAATTTACATGTGTTATTACGATAAACACTTCTAAAAGGAACGTGAATTTTAAATATTGACTTTTTAAAATATAGTATGCAAAAAAAAAGGAGTAATTCAATTATATATATATATAATATATTATATATACACATACATATATACATACATATATATACATATATAATATATATATCTATATATATATATAAATACATTACACACATATAATATATATCCTAATATTATATATATTATAATAATATTTATACATAATACACACATAACAACAACATACATACATATACACACATATACATACCTATAATACATACATAATACAATATACATATATATATATATATAATATATAATATAATATATACACATACTATACAATACACAGTATATATACATATATATATATTTATGGCATAATTAAATTAAATATGTTGATTATATTAAATTAGTATAACTTTTTATAAAATATAATAATAAATAACAATGTGTATTAAATAAATTAATGAGTAATAATAATAATAAGTAATAATGACATAAATAATTGAAGGGATATAAATATTGAATCGATAGATGGTGGTATTTAATGAAAATAAAATATTTTATTTGAATAAATCAATAATGGATTATCAAAAATTCAATAATGGATTATTGAAAAATAAGTTAATGTATGGGTTAATATAATATATAAACCTAGTAGGGAAACTCCTATATATTAACCAAGGATCTTGAATAAAGGGTATGATGCATAAGAACTTTTCTGACCCCATGGAAGTTGTATGAGATAAGAAAATAGGAGCAAACTTACCTTCCTTTGTATAATGAAAAAAGCCGCCAAATCCAGGTTTTGTAGCAAGGTTGTCGAGTTTGCTTCTCAACTTTCTCTGTCTTCTCGTGATTTTTACATTTGTGCTTACTTAATTTTAAATTTTGAACTATACTTAGCCGCTTTAGTGAGTGATCATTTAAGCGTGTTTATAACCTTCTAAGCAATAAACAATGGATACCATTATCAAGGTAAGTTTGCCTCAAAAATTTAAGACCTGCGCTGTATAAGAATTGCATGCGCAGTTTGTACCAAGCATGGTGCAGTTGGTTTTTCACGTGATTTCGTGTTGAATTCTCTCTATTTTTTAATTTTTGATGGGGTCACTTTTTTGTATGGCAAATCGACTTAGTGCGTCATCCCCTTTATTCAAGATCCTTGATATTAACCCATGTAAAATAAATCTGACTTGGTGATCAGCTGATAACTGGCTCAAGAATAAAAAATCGCTTAAATAGGAATAATTGTGTATGAGATTTTTAGGATTAGGACATTTTCATAAACACGGACATTTTTAAATTTATTGGCAACACTGGTGACATTTGGTGGATTTCACTTTTGAGTGTATTTTGGACTTGAATTATTGTGGTAATTTAAAACATATTTATTCAATTTCGTGACATAAATGTCTTAATAATTTAGCTAAAGAAACAGATAAACTATGGCAATATTAAGTTACATGTTTTTTGAGATTATAAAAATTACAGACGACATTTTACTACTGTGGCTGTATTTAAAAAATTAGGTTAAAAGTTGTGAAATTACTTATAGCAATTAATATTTACAAAAAAAAACACTTATAAAATATACAAAATTAATTTAGTATTTAAGCGTCAACTCACAAAAAAAATGTATAAGTCAAAAAATAATTTAAACAAACCTTATATTTAAAGATTCACTAAATACCTCAATCCGATGAGTCAAACGATATGTCTTACACAATTTATATAAATTTAAGACAAAAATGTAAAAATGAATGGCTGTGAATAGTTTGTTTACATCTTGCTTTACACAAGGGTAAAACAAGATGGCCGCACCCATAAAAAAATATAATAATAATATTGATATATGAGTAGCATTCTCCTACGCCCCTATTTTAGGTGAAATCTCAGTTTCAGATTTTTAATGGAAATACAATACTTATCCTATACCTATGGTATAAATGAGGAAAAGTAAAAATCGAGTTACTAGAAATGGGGAAATCAACAAAAGGGAGGAGCAAACTGAAGAAGGTCTAGTGTATAGAAAATTCAGTGTAGTACCCAACTTGTTGCCTTAAAGAGGAATAAAAACTGTCTTTCTCTTTACTAAGGGAATGATTTTATGTTTTGAATAACTGATTCTGTTGTTCTTAGGTACTAGTAGTTTACGCCGCACTGCTCAGCTAAAGAAGCACTACCCAGATCTGGTTGTCGAGAGCATCAGAGGAAACTTACAGACAAGGCTCAGAAAGTTGGACCAGGGACAGTTTGATGGGATAGTCTTGGCTATGGCCGGAGTTACCAGGATGGGGTGGGAGCACAGGATATCACAGGTGAGCTTTGGATTACTGTCAGTTCACCTTTATGGTCCTAGTATTGCGATACACAATAAGGTACTTCAACTACAGCTACTAGTAACTCAAAATATATTCAACACAACAAATTTACTTTTAACAAACAGCCCAATCACAAAACTTATCAACTTATTCTTTTTCTCCAATCTATCTAAGATCTAACCACTAGTCTGTCAAACAACTATTATCTATAACAACTAACTTATTAATTACAAAAAAATAAACATAATAATTTATATTTTAGCATAACACTAGATCGGGACTATTATCAGAGAGGTGAACCTCTTGTGGGAACCCTTGCTACCCCAGTAACCTTTTCAATAACTCCCTTTTTCAGTTATAAATAATCATTTAATTTAGTAGAATTCAAAATTTGATAGCTTAAGGAGTTTATTAAAATCGTGATTAGATTAATAAATTTCTCCTCTCATGAAAATATTAATTTAAAATACAGCTTAACCAGCTTTCAACTAAATAAAAGTTATCATCAGTGCCTAGCAAACAAATAAATAAATAAAATTTACAAAATGATAAAAACGACAAGTTAAAACTACTTGTAAACTTAACTATACTAGAGAATGAAGCATATTGATGAGATGTTAAGAGTGTACTGTTACTAAGAAGAAAAAAACCTCGACAACAAAATGTAACATTTTCATTTTCTATTATAATGAGTGTTTATATTTTTTAAAAAATTGTTGTTTCGACCGAGATTTTGTGATAATTGCACATTTTATATGATTAATAAAACACAATATTAAAAAAAACTTATTTATTATACTTTGTCTATATACAAATATTACTACAATTTATTCAGACCCGTTTTGGGACGTTTCCCATCTTCTGTATATAAATAAACTGGTTTATTTACACACTGAAGATGGGAAATGAATAAATTGTAGTAATATTGTGATATAGACAAAGTATAATAAATAAGTTTTTTTTTAAATATTGTGATTTATTAATCATATAAAATTGACCTTAAAGCATTAAGTTCATCAGCTTATCTTGTTTTTACTTCATAATGTTCACCTAATGACATTACACAGCCTTATTTTTATCTAGCAATAATTCAATTTTTGCCCCAAAACTTTGCCGTTATTTTTTTTTAATCTGAACTACTTAAAATTTGGTATACACCTCACTAAAGACTTGCAGAATGCATCTAGCATCAATTAAGAGTAAAAGTGAGTTTCAAAACATGATCAACAAAAATCGGAAGACAGCATGTGTACAAAATGTCAAGTCTCTTCAACGAATAGTGACAGAGCAGTTTGGGAATTCAAAAAAGGAACAAGTAGCACCTCCTTTAGAAGCAAATTTTTAGGTTTTTCTCACTGTTGACTGATATAAGACTGGCCTTTCATATCAAAGAAGTGGTGTTATTCTCCTCCGTTCTTTTATCAGTTTAGACGCTCGTCCCTCTAACTTGTCATCTTCTAAAATTGGCTTAAATGTAATTTTCCTGCCTTGTGGTTCATTTGAGTTGTTTAACATTTAATTATTGCTTTTCCTCATTTATACCGTAGCTTATAGGAAAAGTAATGTGTTTGTCTGAAACTGGAATGTCACCATTCCAGTGACCTAAAACTGAATTATCCGTTTTAGGTGTTTCTATAGCCTCCTAAGTGGTTTTCACAAAGTTGTCTGTCTCTATGTGTGTATCTGTTATCATCGTAGCTCCCAATGTGTTAATGCTAGAGAGTTGAAACTTTCTACAAAAATCAGTCTACAGCTGTAGTTGTGCTATTCGGAAAATATTATGTATGACGTCATTAACCTACAATAATGACTCAGTAAAAAATCATAAAATGCGAAAAAAAGGGCGATGCGATTAAGACTTAGCACGCATATAGCCATGTATATGACTAATATATGTGCCAAGTTTCACTCATTATCAGCATTAGTTCAATTTTTATCGCATGACTTGCGTAAGATTTTTAAAAAATTGCAAAGAATCAGAAAATAATCCTATTAAGTTAAAAATTGGTACAAGTTTGTACCTTTATGTAGTTAATAAGTACACTAAGTTTCATCTCAATATGACAAGTATATCTGTAATTTTTTTGGATCATAAAAGTGAAGCAGTATCGAGTGTGGTCAATGCCTAGATGGGAGACCACTGAGAATGAAACAAATGTATTTACTATCTGAGAATGAACAAAGGCAGTCCAAAGAGGTGTTGCAGTATACATTATGTATAACATAATGTATAACATATGTATAATGTATAACAATAATGTATAACATAATTAACATAATGTATAACATATAATAACATAATATGATTATACAGGTTTAGGATCATTAATATACAAACATACCTTTGTCACATTCTTTACCTATGTGGCAAGCCATCTCAGAAAATAAGACAATATTTACAGCCTCACTGAACACTATTTTTTACATGTTCACTATTTTGATCGCTCTCACAAGGTTTTTGAAAATATGTTGAGGAATGTTTTGGACAGGGTCAACAGTTTTGAGTAAAAGAACTTCAAAGCTATGGGTACAGATGTGATAAAGTTAAGAAAAAGTCATTGACATCCCTAGGGGTATTATATATTTTAAAAATAATTTTAAGCCACGAGAGAATTTGTTCGTGGTAAATTAAAGTTTAATAGAAGTGCTTTTAAATCAGTTTAAGTTGTGTGCGCTTCTGATGCTAAATTTATGCACCGGACTTTCTTTGATCATTAGTTCAATGAAACAATTTTAAGACTCTTGGAGAAAAATAGTCGTCTCGGCCAAGACTCATCTAGGAGTAGAAGCGCTCAGGAAAAAAATGTGTTGGCCTGTCTCATTTATTGATTAGTTTACATAAAACAAACACAAATAATATCTAAAGCATAGAAGTAATAAATTATATATTTTGCTTGTAATTACGGACATACAATTGCTTAAAGTCAAAAAATGGGGCTTGATATTTTTGATATAATTGCCCCTTGCAGAGGGGCAATGCCCCTCTGCAAGTTTTGGCTGGCTATGAGCTTGCCATCCTTATTAAAAACTTTGGACTTAAAAAGTAATAAATCAATCAATTTATTGTTTCAGGTTTTAGATGAGAAGGAAATGTTGTGGGCTGTTGGTCAAGGTGCTCTTGCGGTTGAATGTCGTGCTAATGAGAGTTCTAAATTCAGCATGCTCAGTGACACTGACACAGTGTACTGCTGTTTGGCAGAGAGAGCACTGCTGATGTGTCTAGGAGCTGGTTGTTCAGCACCTGTTGCTGTCTGTTCTAGTATAAACAATAACGTAATAGACTTGACTGCCGGAGTTTGGACATTGGATGGATCCGAAATGTTACAAGAAAAACTCCAGGTTGACTTGTCTTTAACTCCAGACTCTCTTAGGTTAGTATCGACAGGTGGTTTGAACAACTTCATGTACCAAAATTTAGTCTAACACAGATTTTAAGGCAATTTGAAGCACATTGTGTTTTATTTGGTAAATAATAAAGTAATAATAAGCATATTACATTTTTTTTGTAATTGAATTGTTGGTCAGGAAAAAATGTTATCTTAGGTGTTAAGTTCTTCCCAGGTAAGCACCCAGGATCAAGATAAGTTTGCTAATTTATCTCATAAAATTAATAAATTGAAAATTGTTAATGTTCAATAAAAACCTAATGTTAATGTTAAATAAAACCTAATTTAATGAAGATTAAAAAAAGATATTCTAAACATGATATGAAAAATATAAAGACGTTAGACTCTTCAGCATGATTATTTTAAATTAATAATTTATTTGTATCTAAACCCTGTTTACAATGATTAAATTAAAAATATATATACACAAAATAATATATTACATAGTAAATATTATATATATTAATATATTATATATTAGTATATAATATATTAATAGTTGACACCTAGGACATGTGATAGGCAAAATGCAATGTTACATCTGGGAACTGTTCCCTCTATTAACATTCATCAATATCGATGGCTCAACATAATGTCATGTCCCACTCTGTTTCGTTACATCTAACTTATCAGGGCGCTGAGAGAGCCTGAATTCACTTTGACCTTCAATAAAAATTTTGAAGAATATAATGTGAAGTATTTACCAGAGACGAGTGGTGTTCTCTTATGGCCATCATGCTTGGCAAGCAAAACATGTATCATTTGATACTACCGATTTTTGCATAACATGACTGGTTGAGACAATATAATTGTGCAAGAGACACCTAGGAAAAGTAACAAACAAAATGCAATGTTACATCTGGGAACTGTTCCATCATTCAATGGATATTGGCATATCCAAATTTCAAGTTTCTATTACACATAGTGACAGAGCTGATATATTTAAAGAAAAATAAGGGTTTGATCTAATATTCTGTTAATCTTAGACTTAATTAGTTAATCTAAATCTTCCTGGATTGTTTCCCCTCTCCCTTTTTATATCATATACACAACTAAAGAAGTCTAATCTTTCAATGTGTTTGTTTGCAGTGATAAATGTCATCAGTACTGTGGTTTTACCGTCAGTGGTGTAGACGCTGGTAGACAACTAACTGCCCACAAACTAGGCTGTGAATTAGCTCAGAAACTAATTAACTTAGGAGCTCTTGATATAGTTAATACAGCTAAGAAGCAAAATGAAGAGAGCTAACAGAAGATCCTATCACGGAGTAGTTTTAGTCAAATTTTATACATCATAGTACCTTATTTTATCTTCTTTTTGTTGGTTTAAGTTTTTTTATCAATGGCCCCTCCCCCCGAGATATTCTTTCCAAAAGT